>JAFFST010055662.1:168124-200746 GCA_022414735.1 Noturus placidus
GAGCTTAAGGTGGTGTTCCCTCATCCAGGCTGAGATGTCAGACAGACAAGCAGAGATGCGTGCAGAGACGGATGGATCATCAGGCTGGAAGGACAAATAGAGCTGGGTGTCGTCAGCATAGCAATGATATGAAAAGCCATGAGACTCAATCACCTGCCCTAGAGATGTCGTGTAGATTTACACTGATTTACACTGTTACACAAGCTGTACACTCACTACTTTACATTGTAGCAAAGTGTCATTTCTTCAGTGGTGTCACATGAAAAGATATCATCAAATATTTACAAAAATGTGAGGGATGTACTCACATACTGTATAAATATATACAGTACTATATATGTAAAATATATGTACTCTGATACTGTATAAATATTCTCAAATGCTGATAAGTGAATGTTATTTTCTACCACACCTTCTACTGAAGGCAAAGATGTAGCAGGATACAGAAATAACTAAGTGCCAATCATCAAGACTATCTTGTAAACCTTTCTTTCTTAGTGTTGTTTCCTGGCAACCTCTGGCAAAGGCAAACTTTTAATTACCCATCTGAAAAGCATTTTCTGCTTTTCTTCCTCAATTTCTTTCTCCACAGATGTCCCTTGTTCTGTTTACAGGGTGAACACAGTTGGAAAAATTTTGACGGCGTCACTGCCATGCTGATCACCACATTCTGTTCCAAAAGCACATCCATGTACACGCATCTGTACACAAAGAATTCATTCAATCCCTTGATTGAACCCCAGCCACAAGGAAAAAGCACATTGTGGTAACTTTATTTCTAGCAGAATGGGGGGAAGGGGTGTTAGTAAATTGTGAGCTTATGCTTTTATCTTTTATACCCAGAGAAATATAATGTGTTCTGACTCATTTTACATGTTCCAGGAGAGTGGCCAAGGAACCTCTTGTGGAATTGGAGAACATTTTTATTGACCAGAGGCTCATTTTATAGAAAGTCAACAAACAAAGGATCACTTCTTGGTCTGAGTTTCTCTCCCGTGTTAGCATTTAGCTGGCTTGATGTTTTGTATTTGTATTTGATTAGACTAATTTGCACTTATTGACATGGCTAGCTAGCAATGTATTTAAAGTATTTGTCTATAAAAGTAATTTTCAGGTAACAGTGGATGGAAAAATTTGTGTTTTTGACAAGATGTCATTACTGTCATTGGTCTCTTTGTTGAATTTAAATTCCAGCAAAGTTGTATGCTGTATGGTCTATGTTTGGATCAGATAAAGCATCTCAGTGTTCAAGTAATCCATGTCACAATGCTTCTTTGCTACAGATATAATCACAAACTTCTATTCTGATTAGATGTGGTTTTTATAGCAAGCCATTGGGCAGTTTGATAAGTAACTTTTTTGTTATCACCTCATTACATCTTCTAAATATGAGTAGTTTTAGGGGAGGAAAAAGACCAAGAGAAATGTGTGAACACGTGAAGTTGCATGAAGTTAATTGGTGAACTGCTGCCATAATGTATCATTAAAGCTGGCTATAAACGTGCTGCCTTTACGAGTGGCTTTACAAAGCACTTTAGTGCTGCATTGTACTCAAACCATGATCACTGTCTTCCTCAGGGATTTTCTTTTCTTTTTTAGACACGCATTTCATTTGCCATGGCCTCTTTTTGTTCAGCCTCTTTCTTCTAGACATGCCTCAAGCTACAGTATGTGTGCAAGGGCAATATATGTAATGTGGAATAGATGTCAATGCGGTTAATAGTTAGATATACTTCAGTGATTTCTATTGTAATGTTCTTCTTAAGAAATTTCCAGTTCCCTATTATATCCCACTTTTTCAAATTTTGGGTCCTCTCATGTGTGACCCACTGGAGAATTTTCTGCATTGCCCTGTTTATCACGCTTGGGTTCATAAATATTTCTGAATTCTACTTTCAGACTATAAAATTAGCCATTTTATTGTCTGTGCTCTCTCTCTCTCTCTCTCTCTCTCTCTCTCTCTCTCTCTCTCTCTCTCTTTTTTTATCAAGGTATGGCTTGTCTCCAATTAGACTGGAGCAAAGTTGCAACACAGCAGGGTGTTGCCTCCATGTGAATAATGGACCTGCCTTTTTGTATGTGTATGTGTGTATGTGTGTGTGTGTGTGTCTCTCTCTCTCTCCCACTTATTAGCCAGATCAGTGCCAGGTGTGCATCCTCACAACCTGACTTTTCACTTCTCCTCGTCACAATGTATTTTTCACACACACGAACACACACACACACACACACACACACACACACACACACACACACACACATTTACATTTATTCATTTAGTAGGCACTTTTATCCAATGAGAAAATTTATTGATGAGAAAAAATAGCGCTATTGGGCTGAAATACACTAAGAGAAACTGTACTATATTGTAGATTGAGTGTGAGAGCTCACAGTTGGTTTTAAATATCTTAAGATGGATCATTTTGAATTTCTGTGGAACCAAGTACAACAGCATCGCCAGTAGTTCTAAGAAAAACACATGGAATGGTATGAAGAAGAGATGCTGGGGCTGATTTATTTCTACACCAGAGAGTAGATTCCTTGATACTTGATTCTGATTGGCCGGAAGGTGCGTGTTAAAACCGCATGTAGTTCTGGTCGGTTTATTCAACGTTCTAATGCCCTGCCCTGCCTATAAACTACTGTAACCAAAGTAACATACAGTTAAACTCACAGCTTCATTATTAGTTGAGACGAGGCACAAACGCAGGTAACTCACACCTCTCTCTCTCTCCTCTCGCTAAAAACTCTTTACTATAATGTATTCAAATGAATGTAATCTTAACGGACTAGTTTATCTCTGTGTATGACTTAAAGCGGGCGGACTTCTAGATCTAACGACATGTATATAAAATCACTAACAAAAATTTACCGTTTTTTAAAATCTTTTCAGTCAGATTTTGCACTGCAAACCTCAGTGACAGCTTTAACTTGTCAATGCTGGCAAGTGACCACAGTATAAGTGAGATAATCCATGGCTAGGTGTGCATTACAAGATTTAAATGCACACCACAGAGTTTCTTTTCCTCCACATTGTGTATTAAACTCGTGTACACCTAGCCATAGATTATCACTTGCATATTAGATTTTAGCCTTCTCACGGATGTATATTCTAATCTTTGACACAGCTCATTTAGGAAGGAACTATATACATTATTTGTGTAAACCAGCATACTTACTTTTTAGTAAATGCTTGGCAAAAGAGACCAGGCAAAGGACAAAAATATTCAGTGTAATTACACCATCAACTTTTTTTTTTTTTTTTTTAATGTTTTTGTTGTTGTATTCTGTAATTGTACCCTGTCTCAACTCCACCTTGTTCCACTGTCTCTAAGACTACACAGGAGCTAACAACACTCAAAACGACTTTAAAAACCAAACAGACTAATCTAATCCCACTCTGATCCAGATTCAGCCTTCCCTTCCCCTAAATCTCAAATCACAGACATCTTAAACAACCAGAAGATGAACTGACCTGAGCACAGCATTTTATCACATCTGCTGGCTATCTCGGATGACTCAGCTAGCATAGAAGGCAGCCATGAATGATCACCAGAGGGAGAAATGCTTAAATCTGGCAGATGGGCCTTGGGTAGGATGATGAGGTGAGGTGTGTGTGTGTGTGTGTGTGTGTGTGTGTGTGTGTGTGTGTGTGTGTGTGTGTGTGTATGCATGCGGATGTTTGAATTCTGAGCAAACAATTTATGTGTAAATGTGTATATTTGGTGACTATTGAGCCAGCATGCAGATTGAGATACTACATGATGATCTTGTAAGGTAATTAGGAATCAGTGTTGTGGTTTTTCCGTTAATTAGATGAGATAGGCGGTGATATGAGACGTCAGATCACATCCAAGAACACTTAATAAGTTTCTATAAGCTCACTCCTGTCTTTGCAGGAAAGGATTTGAGCATAAATTGAGCAGGTGTCCAGAAATCCTGCAGTGTTCATGTCAGGTCAGTTATTAGGTTAAGGAGCAGGCGTTTAACATAATACTCTCTATACCACCTGCCAGCCTGAAAGTGAATTTTGTGCTACAACACTGTGAAACTCTTTCACTTTTAAAAGCCTGGAAAAAGCAGCGTCGTGTCCAGGTTTTTCGACAAAGGATTGAAATGGAGGGTGGGGCAAAAGCACATTAAATGATGGTGCCATCTTGTTATCTAGGACAAGGTTGGATTTGTAACATTTGGTGCAAATGTTTTGACCTTATGATTTTGCTGCTTTAGCTTCATGGATGCACCGCAGTTCAGTGGATAATCAGTAGATACAGTAGAGCTGCTGCTGTGATCGTAAAGACTGGCCTGTGCTCATCCCAGGACTCTAATTCAAAATATACTCATACTGAACATCCTTTCAGCACACTTAGTACTGTTCAGCGTTACTGTTCTACACCTGTATACTGGGTCATGACCCAAACGTGGGTCGCGGATTCTACTGGGTCTGCTGGTCGCAAAATCTTTTCTTTCATGAGTACAAATTACCAATTAGAACTATATATTTGCAATGCTCTCCAATCATAGACCTCAAGGTCTCTTTAGGTACATGCTAGCTCCATGCACCGTGCTTTTCTGAACACAATTCAATGTCTGGAAAATCTTTTTTTTTTTTAGAAGAACGCATGTAGTCGATTCAGAAACACTTTCCACTTTAAAGGAAGCACAAGTACAACCCGGACTATTCTACTGTTGAGTATCTTACTGTTTCAGTGGGCGAAAAACCACACTCAGGAAGTTTTTCCTTGCCACTGTTGCCTTTGGCTTGCTCATTAGGGACGTAAAGATAAATCTACATCTCGATTTTCTGTAAAGCTGCTTTGTAACAAGGTATATACAATACAATACAATACAATATTAATTTAAATCAACATGAACTAGATATGAATATGATTCATTGAAAAGGATATGATTCATTGAATGATATGATTCACTGCATTAGGTTTGATTCATTGTCTGATATGATTCATTGCATTACATTTGATTCATTCATTGACATGATTCATTGCATTGTGTTAATAGCTTTTCTCCAAGTTGACAGTTGCACTCCTTTGTAACTGTTTATAGCAATGACATTCACATACTATAGAAAGAAATGGTCTATTTATTTTTGATAATTGGTACTGAAATTATGCCATTGGTTTAGTCCATTATGTTTTCTGCACTTTTAAGATCACCTTTTAATTTGGACAGTTTGACAGTTTAACAAACAATGTGCTTTTCGCCCATTTTAACACCATGGTGTTATTTTAATCTATCTATCTATATATCACCGATTAGTCGAGACCGACCGTCGGTCACTTTATGGCCCACGTATGTCATCAACGCGAACCACAAAGCATGTCGGCAGAAGTAGTGGGGTAGTTTGCCATTGCTTTCCCCACCCCTCCCGTTATTTTAATACCTTAGTGTTATGTGCCATGAAGTAATAGTGTTCATGTCCATGTTGTGCATATTTGTGTTTATGTGTTTATTTAAAAGTTGGATTTAATGGAGTGCAATTCAAAAGAACCAGAGCAGATTAGTGATTGGGATTGAGTGACATGTCTTGACAGATATCAGTTTGAGTCTCAATCAGGCTGCCATTCAGGACTGTAATCCATGGCTGAAAGGACACACATTAAAGAGGTATGAAGAAAAATTGACATGTACTCTGTGGAAAAAAAAAGACCTTTAATATGCAAACCTTCTCTCTTTAACCTCAGTGTCACTTTTGCTTTATTAATTTTGTTTAGAGGTCAGTGATGAATGGATTAATCTCTGCATTTCTGCACCGTCAAGCAGATATTGTGTGTATGTGTGTGATTAATGTGTTAGGTCATCGTATTTTGCCCTGCCGACTGCAAAAAGTGATGAATGAGTGTGTGTTTGTGCTTGATGAACCGAACATGCTCTCTCCTCCACCCGGAGTTTGTGCCTCAGCATGTACAGAATTAATCAGCCTTTCTGGAGTGTTTGGTGGACACTGAAAACAGAAAAATAATGCTACAGATGTTTATGATAAGGAAGCATGCATGACATTTGAAAGTTCGAAATGGACAGTTTATTAAAAGACATGGTTACGTGATTTCAGATCAGATCAGTTCCTCTCATAATCTGTAAAAAATAAAAACTAAAAAAAAAAAAAAGGTATCCAGTGCAGTGACATCACATGATCAGACCAGAACTTACTTATAGACTTCACAGCAAAATTTTTGTGGTATTTAGTAGTATTTTAGCAAAATTTTCGTGTTGCTCAGTATCTTCTCATGTCTTTTTTGTGCTCTGTTTAATGCTCCTAATATTTGTATCTGTATCCACATTGTTATGAATCGTAGTACTATGCTCTCCAGAAACAATGGGAAAGAGAAAAAAAAAACAATGTTAGCACTGTTAGTGTGTGAAGTCTGATTCTGACAACAAATCCCCAACTTTGGCTATATAATTTCAAAGATGTGTGAACTGGTTTTTTGGTTAAAAAACAAAACAAAAACAACAACAAAAAAACCCCAAATCCAATTCGCACTGTTATTATTTTTTGTTGTACCCACTTGTGATATATTCCAATAAATTTAGTTGGTTCAATTTCCAAAAATATAAACAAACTAGCAGCCTAATTTAAACCACTTTGACACTGACCATGCAGTTCCTAAGGATGAATCAATGACATCTGTAAATGTATTACTGCAGCGAATTACATTCACGTTAATTAATCTAATTGATCTTTCTTTATACTTGGAGCATAATATCTGATGCTTGCTAGCTCCTGCAGGAAAGTAAAAACCTCATTTAGTCTCATGCAGATGCTCAGATCCAGAACCTTTCTGGCAAGCTTTAAAAAAAAAAAAAAAGTCCACCTCCTATTCATAACTGTATTTGTTTAGAACAAATGAGCTGTTCATTCCAAATATTCAGTAGCATCCATACCAGATTGTAAGATAGGGGACAGAATTGTAGAGTGAAATACTGTTTTGAAATTGCATCTGCTTTAAAAGAGTCTTATCAGGAGTGTTGCAAACACAATTTTGTGCTTGCATTACTCACTAAAGTAACCGAAGTGAGATTCCTACCAATCTTACTGCGCTGGCAGATTTTGAATGTCTCACTGTCTGCTGCGTCCTTCCACTTACAGAATGTCATTGCTGATGCATTCATTTCTCACTTCGCAAATAGCAGCTGGTAGAAAATGAACGTATGCTCGGCCTAATTAACAATAGGTATGCCAGTTTAACCAGTTTTACATCATTAATGCTGATAACAAAGACTTTCCATCGTTTGGTAAAGAAGCAGGATGGGCTGCAGCAGGCCAAGTATATTAGACTTCTAGGAAAAGTCGCTTCTAATCTTTATGAATAATTAATTGATGCTCTGTGAATAGACTAGTTCATGTAGTTTTATCCTTGCTTTATGAGTTTATGCATCTGCTCATTCTTCAGTCGCTGCATGTTTTACTCTCTGACCCAATGTACAGACTTTTCATTCTGCTCTGTACCTCACTGAGGCTGAATAGGGAACAAAAAAGAGTGAAAGTGTCTTCCCTAACCTCTTCATCTGTGAGATGAAAGAAACAGAGGAAGCAAGGATGCTTTTAATCTCCCACTCCAACTCCACTTTCCAATTTCTGTTTCAGCTCTTGGCACACAAACGCCTGCTTTAAGGTCTCTGTCCATTTCCCAAGACGAGAAGCAGGCATAAAAGGAAGAGGATTTAGTCCTGCAAAATGGCCACTACCTTCTCTTTCAGGAGGCTCAATAAAGCTTGAAATAGCTTTGGCTTCCCTCCCCAGTCGTTTTAGGTGTTCTTTTGGGTGAAATGAACCAATCTGAGCTTAAACAAGGTCAGGAAAAAAAAACCCCAATTGCACTTGTGAGTGATCATACAGCTGGCAAAGACACAAACATTTTGATGATAAAAAAAAGAGCTAGGAACTAGACGTGTAATATAAGTGCTGACATATTACAAAGTACATTCGTAATGATATTTTTGGCTCACATAACTGACACAGATCAGGTGAAAATGTTCAGGGTGGGTGTTTGTCTTCATTGCTTCTTCACACACCTTGTTTGCCTGCAAACCTGCTAGCATAGGAAGCATTTCCTAATGAAATTCACTCCAAATAGAGGGTGTTCGTCTAAATATAGCTTTGGGGAACTAGAGGTAATATATGATAGTTAAAGTGATGAAATTTTGGAAGGACTAAAATTTTCTAAATTACTGCAGATTTTCCCCAGATTTGGGCCAGGCCGAGTCATTTGACGTCATCACAATGCGCACACAGCCAAAGTCCTCTTTGATTCACGTGTGTCGAACATGAGTACAGCTAAAAAGGTCTCATTTACCAACAAACATCACTGCGAAAGCCAGTGCAAAACAATTTTGTGCATTTGCAATTTCGTCAGTTCAATTAGTCTTCCTCAAAAAAAGCGAAACAAACTCCAAAAAAGTGTCATTGCAAATGTAGAAAAAAAATCAGTAGTAACATCAAGTATTTTTGATTGCAACAATCACAAAAACACTCGGAAATCCTGTATAGACTGATTGAGGAAGGATTTACCTACAGATCTGTAGTCTGAAAGAAGAAGAAGAAGACTGGCCATGGTGGCTGTGGCTCAGTCGGTAGAGTGGGTTGTCCACTAATCGTGGGGTTGGTGGTTCGAATCCTGGCCTCAATGATCCCATGCCGAAGTGTCCTTGGGCAAGACACTGAACCCTAAGTTGCCCCCAATGGCAAGCTAGCACCGTGCATGGCAGCTCTGCTACCATTGGTGTATGTGAATGAGACAAAAGTCTCATAAGTGCACCATTTATTTTACCAAGAACCTACTGAACTTAATGCATTGAGCACAGAAGTGTATGGTGCTTTCGGTTGGTGAAAATACCACATGATGTACAGGCTAATGGTGATGATGATGGCTATGAATGAATGAACAATGCATTGTTCTTGATGCGGCTTACAATGAACATTTGCTACTGTATATGACATTTCTAAAATAAATAAATAAATAAAAAGTTAAATATAGAAGTGCTCTCATTGGGAATACCATTCAAATTTCTGTTTAGAAGCCTACAGCGAAGTATATCCTTATAATAGACCGTTACAATGGTTAATACTACTACTAACAATATACAACAATATATGAAAGCAATCATGTTTATTTCATATTTCAACTGCAGTAACGCATATGACTGACCAGATAATATTTTCTTAAACATCCACAATCCACTTTATTATTGGCAGCACAATGCATCTGATCATGTAGATGCAGGTCTAGAACTTCAATTAATGTTCACATCAAACATCAGAATAGGGAAAAATGTGATCTCAGTGAACATACGAATAAACAAACAAACAAAAATGCATCCAATCAGTGGCAGTTCTGAGGGTAGATCAGACAGGAGCGCTATGGTAACTCAAACAACCACTCTTTACAAGCAAGCTGAGCAGAAAAGCATCTCAGAACACACTACAGCAGAAGGCCACATCGGGTTCCACTCCTGTAAACCAAGAAATTGGGCGGATGAAGACTAGAAAAAGTCCAGGCGAGGTTTTCGACCATCTTCAACTATCTAATTTTGCTGAACCTATTCCCACTGAAGTGTAAGATTTCTGGTGTTCGTAATAAAGCCTTCATGTTTGCTGTTGCCTAGACATGTCATACCACCTGTAATTATCAAGTGGCTTCCTTTAATAAACACAAGTGTAAGTCCCTCATGATTCCACAATAAACCTGAACTCCAAACTAATAAAGAAGCAAATCTTTTCTTGGTCGATTAAAAAAAAAAACAACAACCCATAACATTGATAACATTTGGTCTCATGGGGGATAGGATCCGGATGTGAAAGCCCATTGTTGTGAAAGCCTATTGTATTGCTGTACAATATCCCAATAACACCACTCCTGTGGAACATACAGAGAATTCATTATCCCTTCCTGTGTCTCAGTTCCTCCTGTTTCACTCATCTCTCTCTGGAACGATGGCTATCACTAGAATTAATGGAAGCCCAGGCAGCTTTACTGCCACACTTTTTCATGGGTTCTGTTGCAGTGGAGATTTCCACTAGACACAAGTATTCCACTCTAAAGTTGATTCCCTTGATACATCCCTGTCTTTTTTGGGTCAATGAAATCTCAAGAAAAGCACCATTTCACCAGCCTTCAAAACGAAATCCTTCACACACTACAGTGGAGTTGGAGTAAAATACATTATATTGTCAAATGTGTCGACAATTTTGCAAATTAACATTCATTCACGTTCAAATTCATCCAAATGACCCATCACTGGCAAATCATTTTGTACCTGGAAGACATTTCCTGCAAGGATATTAGGAAAGATTTCTCGACTTTCTGTGCCAATAGAACCTTAAAAAAAGAAAGTGTTAGCACGAGAGAAAGGATTTTATCAATAAGACATCAAGCTGCTCGTGTTCTCGTCAAATCTCAATGGTGTATAGTGATTGGTGAACAAACTGACACCGGAAACAAAATGAGGTGTTACAACGACCTGCTTTTATCATCTTTTATTTGCTATAAGCCAAACAAAACATAACCTCAGCATGCATCACAGGAACTCTCATGTCATCACATCTCCATGCTCACCCTCCATTTCAGGCTAGCCTCCCATTTTTCCCTGAGATAGCCTCCCTCTCCCCAGATTGCCTCTAAAAGAGCTGCTCACAAGAGTAGCAAACACGACCAGCAATCTATTCCAGCCTCCACTGCCATCTCTCGCAGGGCCTATAGAAATAAATGCTTTCAAGCACCCGTTCCTCTCTTGGAAGCACATGCTTGGCTGGTAGCACTAGCAGGAATAGAGCCAACAGAGAAAAATAGTTCCCATTGTTTTTTGTGTGAGGGTGATTTTATTAGAGGACACAAACTTCAAGATGGAATTTGGCAGAGCAGGAAGGGTAACAGTTACATGGGTTGAATAAAAAATAGGCCAGGAAAGACAAGGTTTTTTATTGTTTTAATGGAACAATAGACTGCAAGACTGTAGTTGAGAGTAGCTCAGAGTGGCATTGTGTTTTATGATCTGTTACAAAGGAATCAGCTGCATGGATCAGTCATAGCCCATGTTTAAATAATTAATCAAGCAATCAATTAATTAAGGACACTACAGGATTAAATATCACCTTTGCTTATATGATTAAATTATACGTATTATATTTTAAAGAATTTAGATTTTTTTTAAATCGTAATTGGAAAATTAATGATTGGAAAATGTTGCCTGGTCTTTTTCCAACCTTCAACTGTACAGTCTTGTTGAACCTGTCTCCATTTTCGCCTCAGATTACTGTTCTTGACTGGTACCCATTGTGATTCCAAATGCTTCAAGGATACAACATGTTGTGATGCCTGAGACGCTTTTTTGCTCACCACAGTTATAAAGAGGGGTTATTTGAGTTATTGTAGACTTCCTGTCATCTCTGTCTGTTCTACTAAGACCTCCCACTTCAACAAGGTGTTTCTGGATGCAGTGCTGCTGATCCCCCCAGCATTTGTGTGAACATTAATTGAACCTGTATCTGCATGAATGTATGCATTGCATTGCTGCCACATGATTGGCTGATTGGATAATTGCATGAATGACCAGGTGTTATTATTGTGGCTGGTTAGAGTATACCTTGATGCATGCTAGTATTTTAACAGTAGACTGTAAGTGTAATTCTCTTTAAGTACACAGTACACTTTCATTATATTATAGTATTCCTGATTTTTGAACTGGTAAAAAAAAAAAAATCCTCTTTAACAAACTGACATGAACTACGTATGAAAATACAATGTGAGTGTATTAACTTTGACTTGATTTCATAAGGAAATACAGTCCCATCTCACTACTGGGAAAATTGGTGGTTTAATTGGAGGTTTGCAGTTCTGAGAAGGATTTTTCCAACCTGCCTCTCACCACCTCTTTTGAAACCTGTTGAGAAGAAAGCACAATCCAGCCATGACATTGAACTTTTTAGAAACGATTAGAAGTACAAAAATACAATTTTTTTCTTGTGTAGCAGGTCAGCAAGAATGCTATCAGAGGGGGTTTAAACACAGATAACGTCCTACGTCACACACACACACACACACACACATACACACACACACACAACCCACTGCTTGACTCCCAGACTACCACCTCACTTGCCTTCTCTGGCGAAGAACAAACCTCTGGTTATTTTTTAACACTCCTATCATCTTCTACACAGAGAGAAGGAGAGCAAATTACAAACAAGGACTTGGGAGAGATTACTGGTGAGAGAATGACAGAGAGAAAGACAACAAAAGACAGAAGATAGAGCTAGAGGAGAAGAGCACAGGACAATGGGTTGCATTCCTATGTTTATTTTTCACCGGGTTAATCTGTTATGCAGGTAAAATTCAGTTGTTTAAATCAGATTTATAATGCTGTATAATTGAGCTTTAGCATACATACTGACATTTAGCCTTGTTATATGATTTTGAACTGCACATATGTGGTGAAATGGACAATCTAATACTCCAGTTACAGTAAAACCCTTTTCTATTTATAATTAATAATTATAGCCCGAGTGTTTGCACTTGCTCCAACTCTCGCAGCTGGATTATTTGCTATCTCAGAAATAGAAGTATCCTTGTGTTTAGTACCAGGACCTTCTGTTCTTCCTATCACCACCTAACACTTGTTTCAGGCTAATTAGTGCTAAGCTTAGTGTTACAGTTTAGTGTTATATGACTGTCAGCTCTTTTACCGGCTCTATGTTTGGACTGTATTCTGGTTCATTAGCTGTTTTTTTTGTCCTCCATTCTAAGAAACCAAAATGTTTCTTTTCTATTTGTCTATCCTGTTTATTCTATTTTTCCTCACTTGAAACAGAAATAAACACATATTATGTTTTCCATAGTAAATATGCCATTATATTTAAGACATATTACATTTAAAAAAATTTTTCCCTACTAGCAAACGTCTCAAAATGCACTATGATGCTTTAGCACTCTCCTCCTCATTTTTAAGAAATGTGGATTGAGAGGATCTTGGTGACGAATTGACTTTATATTCTCCTGCCAACAGAGTATGTTTAAAAGTTATCTATAGCAGGCATTTACATTCACTGAATTTCAAAGGGAATGTGAATGAAATAAAAATAGTGGCCTTACTTGTCCACATTATTTCTACCATTCAAATCACATTTCACGTGACCTCTTTCATTGTCACCATCTTAGAAATTTTTCTGTGAATCAGATCATGATGTGTGTCTTCAGTACAAGGGTGGTTAACCAATTAGTTGAACGTGATCATAGGACTGCCTTTGTCCCAAAGTCTCAAAAATCAGCTTGACTATAGTTTAAATTCTGGAGAGTGAGAGGAAAGGACGCATGTGTGTCTCAGTGCTCGCCAAACTGAAGTGATCTTACATGCTCTCAATTAAAGATACTATTTAAACATCATAACATCTGAACTTATTTGAGTTTAATAGGCTTGTTAACAAGCAAGTATTATACCTAATTGTCAGGCTCATGCAGTCCACAATCTCCATTTCCCAGAACACACTGTGGTTTTTTGTGAAGTAAATGCTCAGTTTTGTCCCATACACCTGAAATTTACCAAGCCTTATTCTACCGTGTTTGATGTTCTGGTTTTCTGACTTTTGCCTGTGTCATGATTCTCGCATTTTTCCTTTGCCTAGTTAACTCTGTTTGTCGATCGTCTGACCTAAGCCTGATTTTTGGCCTTGACCTCGCCTTTCAATTTTTGGATTTGTCTGCATTCCCTTCATTAAAGCTGTTAACTGCAACTGCAATTTTTTTTATATCTGAATCATAAAAAGTATATTTTTGTCCGTACAAAACTAAATAAGAAAAATTGCTACAAGCAGAGGTTTAATATTCTAAACAAAATGTACTACAATATCTGAAACATAAATAAATAAATGTGTAAATGTTCTCCAAAATTTTACTTGAATAAATATAGCTGCTGACCTGGGGAAAATTGTCACAAAATGAGCTCTGTAACTGTAAATAGAGCTCCAAAGTCGGCTAAAATGCCCATATTCCATGACATCTTTCTTTGGTACTGTAGATTTCTATTGGGCATGGGCTGGTGTTGTTTGAATGCTGCTGAAGACTTCTTTTTAACCATTATAATGTGGTTGTCTAACCATATAATGCATTGGGACCACTGGTGTTGAAACCGTTCAATTTCATTAGATGCATAATTAATAGAATGCTGATCCCACGATGCACATTGTCAACAACATGACACATCATGCCATTTTTTAAAATGTATATTAAAGTGCTCATCTTGCTTGGTTTTTCTTACACTGCTCTTAAACTCAGAACATTATGAACGATGTATATCATTATAGAGTTTTTTTTTTCGAAACCAATTTTGATAAATACTTGTTTAACCTGGCCTGTTCATAGTTCATTATTAAATATAATCTTGCTGATTTGTAGTAATTCTTACACATTTATGGCCAATTACTCAATTACTATTGATTGTACGATTACTGTGCTTTATCATAAATATGTTATTAAACCTTTTAACATACTCATGCGGAGTATTTTTACTGCATCCATATAAACATTCTTTCTTTGTAACTTTAATAGCCTTAAGTAGGCTGCTGTAATCTTTTCCATTAGGACTGTTTTGCTGTTGTTTCTTTGAATGAGCAAACTGCATCAGCGTAATATAAGACAGAAATGGCAAGGGAATGAGAGTGTATATCTGACATAGCAGTCTGTGTAATTACTGAGAGCGAGATGGTTTTCCTGTGGGAGATTACAGTAAGCTGTCTGTACTTTACTAGTGCTTATGCGCATGCACACACACACACACACACACACACACACACACACACACACACACACACACACACACACACACGCACACACACACCATTTAAGACTTCATAAATCATATCTGCCTTGTATTTATTATCCTCCTGAAGCATGCTGTGTGGTGGCTTTGTTATCTGTATTAGCCATTGATTAAAGCTAGCTTTGACAGAAGTCAGAACTGTATCTGGCTTTAAGATAACAGGACTCAACAGCAGCTCCAGATTTCCAGTCATTTTAATTAACTGCTTCTTTTTGTACCTTGGTATTGTCATGATTTCCCGTGCATGAACCAAGACTCATTACAGGGGGGAAAAAGAGGCCAAATTAGCTTAGATCGCATGTGCTGATAGGCAGTAAATGAAAATGTGTTAAATTATTTGCATAATTCAAGCACTGACCCTTTTTTATAATATGCATCAAAAGCACTTTTTGCTAGCATATGGATATAATTTCACAGTGCTAGGTAATATTTCATTGTGTAAAGGAGTGGAAAATGAAAACTGATGTTCAATTAGAGGATTAATAACATCTAACTGCCATTTTATACAACACTATGTCCTTTCTTTTTCTGCATCACTGGTGGTTGAAGCGCTCTCTTGATATTACGTTGTAGTGAGATAAACAAGGGAATAGATAAATTGCATTTGCAGAAATGATACAGTATGATAAATACACAGATACAGTATGATAAATAAATAAATAAAAATCTTATAAAAATAGGAGTATTAATAACATCTCAGGGAATGAATCCAATAGAAATGGAAGATTTCTGTAGCACAACTTTGCTTTAATATATGGTGTATATATTGTAGTATATGTTCAGTATATGCCATTGACTCTGTACTATATGCACCATATGGGTTGATATGTCTTGTAACCAAACACCATGCCAGATGATTATGTATCACATAATAAGAATGAGAGGGGTTGTTTTAAATGCTTCACAGCCTTGAAATGACAGAAATAATAGTACAAATACACTCACTGGCCACTTTCCCTGCACATTCATGAAATTATCCAATTAGCCAATAATGTGGCAGCAATACAATGCATAAAATCATGTAGATACAGGTCAAGAGCTTCAGTTAATGTTCACGTCAAACTTCAGAATGGGGAAATGGTGGACAGTGACATGGATGTTGGTTGGCATTTTCACTAACAACAGTCTACATAGGTGTGTATACAGTAGTTTACATAGAATGGTGCGAAAAACTAAAAAAAAAAAAAAAATCCAGCGAGTGGCAGTTCTGTGGGTAGGAACACCTTTTTGATAAGAGAGATCAGAGGAAAATGGCCGCACCAAATTGAGCTGACAGGAAAGCTACAGCAACTCAAATTCCACTCCTTATAACCATACTGAGCATGAATATATTGTGTAAAACTCTATAGACTGTTGTGTGTAAAAATCTCGGGAAAACAGCAGTTTCTGAAATAGTCAAACCAGCCCGTCTGGCACCATCAACTACGCCACAGTCAAAGGTCCAAACATTTCCACTCAATTACTGGGTATGTATATCAACAACTACTGAAGCAAAGTGTACAAATGCAAAGATTATACTTCTTGTGGGAAAAAAGCAGTCACAGGTAGAAACAATTTGTTGAAGGTTGAGGTTATGGGAAGGGAATAAAAGAGTTTTATTTTGCCGATCTGCCCCATAATCCTTTTCTATAAACTTAAGAAAACCAACTTTGACTTATGAAATATTTGGTATGCAGATTACTTTCACAGAGAAGGAGGTAGGCAGATGGAGTTGGTGGAGAAATTATTATTATTATTATTGTTATTATTATTGTTATTGTTATTATTATTAGAAGTAGTAGTAGTAGTAATAGTAGTAATAGTAGTAATACTACCAGTATTAGCATTAGTGTTAGCAATAAAAATAAGTATATTAGTAGTAGTAGTATTATCATTATTATTATTATTATTATTATTATTATTATTATTATTATTATTATTATGACTGGAGTGGTATAAGGAGTGGTATGTTGAGGAATAGATAGTGAGAGTATGTACATTACGTAATTCACAGTGTTTCTGAAGCTGATGATTTAGTGGATAATGAATTCTGCGACGATGCCTCCTGCTACCGCACCACCTGTTAGGCTATGCATCGCTTCGTGATTTTACTCACAATGCACGGCTTGCACGCTAAATGCTCCCCTTCTGCCTCTCGTGTTTAACACCCGGACTAAAGGAGGCTTGACAAAAGACAGACTAAATGAATTGCTGTTGATTTTCTATCCAAATATAGACAGACTTACATCATTACATAACTAATCATGTAGTTGAATAACATATTGGGATTTTGGTCTTAAACCTTATCTGCTTAATGGGACACTGCGAGAGAGGGACAATCATTGCTTGTGGTTAGATGCAGAATGCATCATAAACCCTCAGGCTATTTGACAGTGACTGATTAAACACTGTGGTAACATTTTCTCCATTATGAAAAATGAGTCCATTAATGAAGCAAGTTCCGGCATCTGTCCCAGAGAGGTGGAGACAATAGACCCATCCATCCCCAATCTCTCTGTCATCACACCATCATTTTGCTTTTGTGCTTTTGGTGTGTGCTAGGTAGATATTTGAACATATGCCTTTTAGCCTTGTGTAACTAAGAACCAGACTATTGGGAAAGTACTTTTGTGTACTTGAAATTTGTGCACGGATGATCATGGTCCCACAGAGACAGTTAGCTGCTTTAATAGTGCATAACTCATTCAGTGAATCTGCTATGTTAAAGCTAATATCAACTTTATATTAAAAGAAACATTGTTACAATAATAACAACATATTATTACATAGTGAACTAGCACACACACTTAAATGAATTCAGGAATGATGTGTTCATGAGCATTAATAATTATAATGAGGTATGTCATCTCCTTGTCAATTAAAATATCTTCCTCCGTCACCCATGAAGTACTTTTTAATGTTGTTCTGTCCACATCAATGAGCATGCTTCAGCAATATGACCAAGCAAATGTTTGGCCATGAGCAATAATTATTGATATGAATGGTTCAGTGTCTTTATAGGGCATTTGATGAACTCTACTGTATGAAATTGCTGAAATGAGCATTGAAATAATTTTTAAAACTCACGAGGACATTACAGTGATTATAGTCAGTCAAGGTCGTTTTAACCTGCGAGTAACAAACAGGGTTGCCAGTTCTTAGCAACATTTCTAGCCTAACTACAGCTCAAAAGCCCCACAGAATACTCAAAGCTATTTTAAAAAATCTAGAGACAAATTTTATTGGGAGTTTATGCGTGGTAAACAAGTTCACTGTGGTCTGACATCCCAATCTTTGCAATATAACTTACAATATAAATGGTTCTGTACATAGTAGATACACTATTTATACTTGCATGTTCCCCTTGTTTCCCATAGCCTATGTTTTTTGGAAATGGATTAGATTTAATTTCTGATTATTCGCTTTAAAACAAGATCTTGGATTAAATTAGCCCAAAATACGCCACCCGCGGACTTACTTTTTCCACCTGCAACCATGTTGCAATATTAGCCAGATATTGCATCAAAAACCACCAACCTGGCAACCCTGTCAATCAACCATATAAGAGTTTGTTAATCTGAAAAAATTTTGCCATCAGGAGAATGAAAAAAGTTAAAGCAAGGGTTTTTGCATAACTATTGATTATATCTACTAATTATTTAGATTAAGGTAAAGTAAGATATATGTGAGTAAAGGACATCATCGTACAATCAGTGACCCACTCTTCACTCTTTTTTCTCTTTCAGAGAGCTGTGGCCATGTATGACGGGGCAAGGGTGCCCTCTCCTGAGGCCAGTGCTAATGGTGCCCCGGGTGCCGCCACCCGCCCCAATGGCGACGAAGAACCGGAAGAAGAAGAAGCCGTGCCACCAAAGCCCGTGCTGGTGAAGAAGGCTCGCCGTGAGATCCTGGACCATGAGAGAAAGAGACGAGTGGAGTTGAAGTGCATGGAGCTGCAGGAGATGATGGAGGAACAGGGGTGAGAATCTGTGTGGGTGCATGTTAGGGGTGTGACTGTTTGCTACTGGAATTTCCTTGGTTAGGTTTGATATGACGTCTTTGACAGCACACATTGTTTTCACATGTTTACATGGATTATTATGCATTATGACATATAACAGCTATGGAGAAAAGTAATGCTGTCTTTCAGGCAGCCAGACAGAATACACACACATACACATATACAGTCCAGGAGACTACGCTAGCTATCTCTAGGGTAACAAGTGTCAGGTAGCAAGAAGTGACTACTTATCCAGGAGGGATGTGACCTTGTGTAACTTGTGTGTTTCGTGGAGGATGTTGATCAGGAAGCTTTCAGTGTGCACGCATATCCTCGCGAGAGAAATCATTTATCTACTGGCAAAAATTAATGTTGAATGAGCAGTGCATTATTTTTTCTCTTGGGCAAAATTTCAGAACTTTGTAAAGGTAAAATTATAAGCTATTTCTAAGGATTAGATTAATGGTTAAATTAATTTTGGTGAAATGAAATGAGTTTTTAAAATCCATGCACTCCATAATCCATGCTACCATTTCTGCTGCTGAAAAGCTCTTTATTTAAGCTTCCCTATACAAAGATGAGCTGCTTAATACACCTAATCCATTCAGTCCATCCCAACCCCCCCTCCTTCTTAGAACAGCAGATGGTATGTTCCTCATTCAGAATTCTGGCCTTCAGATTGATGAGTGTGATAGGAAGCTGGATGTATGAGTGGAGAAGAGTATGACCATCTGCCAAGGGGCCAGCACACATTTATACAGGCACCCCATCAAGCAGCTTTTGCCTCTGAATATTGCCCTCTAATCAGTGGTTGAATTGAAAATTCATGGGGGATGGTCGGTGTGAACAATCTGAGTGGGGGAGGAAAAAATGTAGCACTGCTGGAAAAACCCATATCAATCAAGTACTTAGCTAGCTAGTCTATTACAGATTTATTTTATGAACTTATTATAACTATTCATATATTAGGCACATTATGTGTACAATAATATTTTTCACTATTTATTGGTGCTATAAAGCTTTCCCTCACAGAACATAATTCTATTCAAATAAGTCTTTAGATTGATGTTATTTATAGACTTACTTGTCTTTATAGCTATTAAGATTTGAATGAAATCTTTCAAATATAAGTGACAAGTCATGTAGGTTTTAATAACTATAAGAACTATAAGAGGGATCATAAAAATTGCATTTAGTTTTTTATTTAGCACTGCCCTGAATAAGCTATCTTACATAACTGATGTTTACATACAGTCCAGAAGACACAATAATAACTGAATTTACACCAGTGTGTGTTGTTACCTGGAGGATCATTGACTGGTTTTATGTTTGTGATAGTTGTTTGAGTCCCTTGTTTGTCCTGAGCAGTTAAACTGCCCAATGTTCTTCAGAAAAATCCTCCAGGTCCTGCACATTCTTTGCTTTTCCAGCATCTTCTGCATATTTGACACCTTTCCATCAGCTATAAGATGTCGAGATCCATCTTTTCACACTGAGGACAACTGAGGGACTATTACAAAAGGTGCAAACGTTCACTGATGCGCAATAAGGCAACATGATACATTAAGAGCCAGGGGGATGTAAACTTTTGAACAGGATGATCTGTGTAAATTGTTATTATTTTGTCTTCTGTGAAACATAATTATTTGATGTAGCTTCTGAAGGGCAGTACTAAATCATTTGTACTAAAATCTGTTATGTGAAATATCTTATTCAGGGCAGTACTAAATATAAAAAACAAAATGGAATTTTTATGATTCCTCTTACTTTTTTTTTTTTTAATTATTAACATTTTGCATGGCGAATGTAAACTTATGACCTCAACTGTAATACGTTTGAAATTGTGGTTTGTGAGGAAAAGGAAAAAAACATAGCTGTGCGTCATGGACAACTGGATCTCTGAAAAACATATTTTTTTAAATTGTTCATTCCTATTGTATAGATTTTTGCTAACACATTTTACCTTTTAAAAATGAAGAATTTCGCAAAACTGCTGCATAAAATTTCTTACATATGAGCGCAGTTAGCTAACATTAAAGATTTGCAAAACAGTTTTGATTGTTATGGTATATTTTGACAAATTTGTTGTCAAATTTGCTGTTAAATAAATGGCAGAGAATATAACAGTGTGAGCTAGCTTACTAGCAGTGAACTAGCCAGTTACCTAATGCTAGCTAAGTTAGCTATAATACGTTAGCTAATAAGTTAGCTAATAAGTTAGCTAATGCTAATATTAATTAAGAAATTTTATGTGCTATGGTATATTTTGGCTACTGTTAAAGGAATGGCAGAGAATATGATAGTGCAAGCTAGTCTAACAACTAACTAGTCATGCTAACAGTGATAAGCAAAATCTTGGCTATTAATTAGCAAAATAGTTTTGATTGTTGTGGTAGGCTACATTCTGACTAGCTTTTTTACTATTAAATCAATGGTAATGAATTTGACAGCACAAGCTCTTTTACTAGCTTCTAACTAGCTGGCTACCTAAGTAAGCTAATGCTAATAGTGCTAAAGAAACTCTTGTGTTGTGGTATGTTTTAGCTTCTGTGAATATGCAAGCGTAATCTAGTTGAGCAGTTAACTAGTCAGATACATAAGTCAGCTCATTATAACAGTGATAAATAGTTTCAATTATAATTATGGTATATTTTTGACAGGTTTGTCTGCTGTTAAATAGAAGGTTGAGACAAATCATCACACGGATACTGGAACACACACACAAATGTGTGTTATTGTGCTGTGCTATGGAGTTAGCTGTTAAAAACTACAGTAAAACTGCAGCAAACCTGCATGCCTCTATAATAATTTCTGAAAAGCAGCTTAGAGACAATGTCCATTGTTAAAAGCGCTGAATTGAATTATTCTGCTCCTCAGCTGCTACACACCTGCACGAAATCCCAGTGCGCCAGGCAACACTGTGTGCAAACGTCAAACACAGATAGAATTAAAATAATGATAATCATAATGTCACATCACAACAGCATTGATCCAAAGGTGGTATAAAATGGCGGAAGGCTGTTCATTGTAGATGTGCTGTATCATAATGAGAAATAATGAGAATGTGTACTAAGTTGATGAATTTTCCCTGTAGAGTTTTACTCCAGAGGCTTGCACGAGCGAACCGTGTTTGGAAATGAGACCTCCAAATGTCATTCATGAAGACCTTTTAATTAACGCTTCGGCACTTTGAGTTCAAGGAGCAAAAAATGTACAAAAAATCTTGTGATGTAGGGGATGTGTGTATAGTTTAGATTAAAGTGGCAGAATGCCATAAAAATCTCCTCAGTACTATTTGAACACACACACACACACACACACACACACACACACACACAGAGAAATTTAATACCTGACATATTTGTATTTTTCCAGACTCGGGTGTCTTCCCGAATCACCACTGCAAGCACACACACACGCACACACACGCACACACACACACACACACACACACACACACACATACATGTACCGTGCACTGTGACTGCAGCCAGAGGGCATTCATCATCAAATGTGTTTTATGGCATCTCCGCCCTGGGAGCCAATTAGTTGCCTGCAACTCCCCTCCTCCCATCAGCCTGTCTACTTGCCCCTGCCCCTCCCAACACATACACACACACACACACACACACACACACACACACACACACACACACTCACACTCACATGCAAACATAGAACAGCCATGGCATCAGATGGAGGAGGAGGAGGAGGAGGAGGAGGAGGAGGGTGAATCAACTGAAAGAAACAGGACACTTGGATATTTATTACATTATTATTATTTATTATAAAAAAAATAAATATCATTTACAGTGTCTGTATTGGATTAGAGCAATGTTATCGGAAAGTTGAAACAATAGTTTGTCATGTTTACTGTAGCACCTACAAATGCTGTTGTGATAATTACGTTATCGATATAACGCACGATATATGGACATGACCTCGATATTGCCCGTTGTGTTTGCATGCGTGTTTGTTTACATATAAATGAATGTCACCAACATTTGAGCCATTCTTGCTGCTTCTGTCCTCTCATCTGCTCTAGGGCTCTCAATTTAAAATTCAAATTTCGAATATTCGTTGCAATTAAGATAAAACTACACATTCTACACACAAACTGTAAAATGCGTGTAATTAAAACGCAGCTTAAGAAGCTCAGTCCCCGACATTATAGACTATTATTTGAAACACTAGAACTTTTCTTTCTAGATTTTTCTTCTTAAAAAAACATACTTAGTGCATTGTTAATATCTTGCGTTTAATTATTTCGAGTATGTTTTAATTCAAATCGGTGCTAGTGGTTGCTACACATCTTACATCTTAATGCACACAGTTTAGCGTTCATATGTGCATTTTTATCTTAAATTTGACAAATATTTGAACTTTTATTTGAGAGCCCTAGAGCAGACGAAAGGACAGAAACGGTGGCAATGGCGAAAATGTTACATTCATTCTTATGTAAACAAACACAATTGCCGACACATGTCCATATATCGTTCGATAAGTCGATTACATAATTATCATGACAGGCCTAATCACATATGCTACACATGCAATAGATAGTGATGACTTTGAAACAATATTGGAATATTTATTTCATAGTGGTTAAGCAGTAGTGAAAGACGGGGGGGCTTTATTAACTTCCAAGAAGGCTTTGGGTAACTTCGTGTCCTGATTGTCTTTGCCAATGCAAACTAATCAGTGCTTCTGTCTTTTATTCTGCTCCATTCCTCATTTTATAGTGTGTGAGGGAAGATTCGATTCTGAACAGACCTTTTTGTGGACTTTATCACACTGGCAGACACACACACACACACACACACACACACACACACACACACACACACACACACTATTAAAATGCACACACAGTCTTGTCTGTATAGATATAATTATAGATATACTGTCCGTACAATTATGCATATGACTGTAGGCAGGAAATCTGACTTGATGAGAAACATCTTCAGAATGATAAGATCTAATCACTACTCCTACTAGATTATTGAATGACTTGACTTACTGAAAACTTGAATAAAATCAGACTGTGAAGTGATTTATTTCTGAGTTGAATTGAGAGTGTTTATTTATTTATTTATTTTACTTCACAGTTTGAACTATGAAGTATATATTACTGCACTATATCCAAATTTATTTGCCCGGGTGTATGTAAAAGAGAGAAAACACTTCTTTGTTGAATATAAAGTGCAGGCTTTTTAATAAAAGGTGGATTTCAGAGCTTGTTTGTGAGCAGGTACGGATGAGATAGAGCGGACTCACTTCCTCCCCTTTTAACTGCATCAGATCCACTCGGAATTGCTTTCTGTGGCTTATTGAGCAAGAAGAGATAAACCAACACTAACACACACACACACACACACACACACACACACACACACACACACACACACACACACACATACACACACAGACACACTGGCTGGCAGTGGTAAAGGTCTTCTGCACGACAGCTGATAAATCCTGGTATTGTTGTAACGGATCCCTCGTGACCATCAGCACTGAATGCATGATGGTTGCCCTTGGTTACTATGATCCTGGGTAAAATCATGTTGTGTGGAATGTGTATGTGTGTGTTCAGCTAGTGCAGTCTCACACTTAATATAAAACACATAACAGCTAGTTATTCACCACTCTGGACTATAGCAGGATCCAAAAGTCACTGAGTTTCAGTGATGACTGGTCATGGCATTGAATGGCAAGGCTAAAAAATTGTAATCATGTTAAACAGAAATGTTGGGCATGCCTTTATCCAGCTCTATTGTTCAAACCACACAAAATGAACAGTTCTCTTGTTTGTTAAGACTATTTAATTAAAATTTCTCCACCAAAGGCACTTGTCAAGAAAATAATCCACCTCATGGGCATTCATTACACTTATGGATATATCAATGAAGCAGACTTAAATAAATCAGCCCCAATTAGCACTTTATCAAGTGTAAACATGCTGACATTTTGGCAACTGTCAGAGATAAACAGCCTGAAACTACAGTCAAGGCTAGAAAGCGATCAGCCTCAGCCTTCACTTCTTGCCATTTTGTATATATATATATATATATATATATTTTAAATCTATGCGCTGGTGCTGTCGTTCTTCAAGAAACGTCTCCCTGTGATTTTCACACACAGCATCTCTACAGTTTACACAAAATGGGACAAAAATAAAAACAAAAACACTCAGTGAGCAGCAGTTTGTGAGAGAAAAGTCGGTGGTAAAAGGCTGTGATCATTCAAATAACAACTCTTTGCAGTCGTGTGGAGCAGGAAAGCATATCAGAGCACATCGATCCTTGAGAACAATGGGCTATACTAGCAGAAGACAAGGTGTTCAGATGTTCCTAATAAAGTGGACGGTGAGTGCATATTTGTTAAACACGCGCTCAAGGTTATTATTTAAATCCAGGTGTGACAATAATGATAACGCATAGAGAACCACACTGATAACAAGTGTTGGTTGTTAAGAGGTAGAATAAATAAACACTGTGCCCGTGTGTTGATATTTGAACATATTGAAATACATAGTTTTATCTCAAGTTTTTAAAAGTCCAATCAAAGGCTATACAAACAGGGTAATTATTGTTCTATTTTCATGCAGGTGCCGGAACTTAGTACATATGAGTATCAGCCCACTTCAAGCACTGGACATGAAGCTTTGAAATTGCCTTATATTGAGGACAAACAGTGTGACAAGAGGCCTTGGCAGCTTCACAGGAAAGACAGGACACGCTGCTCTGATTTCATTTTCTGGTAGCGGAATGCTAAACTAAATTGAAAATGCCGCTGTTTGACATGGCGAGTCTGGCGGTTGTCAGAATGGTGCCATTTGGGCCTTGCCATGTTTATGAGTACTGTTTGAGCACAACTTGCCCTGCAGGAATGCCAGTTCGGTAAAGCGGTTTCTCCTATTTTGTACAATCATGAAAAACGGACGGGGGCAGGAGAAGCTGCTTGATCTTCTGCTTTTCTGTAAGCATTACTGTAGACTTTACTGAATATATCAGATCTCTGAAGTTTACTGAGGATGTGTCCACAACCACCAAGGCATATTTTATGTAATTCAACAGGAAGCAGCTGTAAGACTTCCTTTATTTTATCTCAGAGTTTTCAGAATGTGAAAAAATAAACGTCAACTATATTCATGGCTGAGTGATCTCAACCACTTTTTTTTTTTTAAATCACCCAATCAATCATCTCAAAGGCTAGTAAAACACCCAAGATGGACAGCAGAGTGTAATAAGTGATACCATATTAGTACAATTGGATACAAGACAGAACTCAGTGGTTATTAAAGTTGTTATCGTTAACATGTAAAGCCACGTTTTTCATATTAGCAGAGAAGACTACTTTTAGAAATACAAAAAATGGCTATTAGCATTACCTAGATAGCTGGAATATATTTCTTATTGTTAGAAGACACATTTCTGTGCCTTTGATAAGTTTAATCAGATATTGAGATATCGGGCTAAATTTTTTACGTTTTTTAAGACATAAGCAACGTTTCCATTCAAGGATTTTTTTTAGCGAAAAAGAGGTACAATGTGCTGAAATGTTTACCGATATAGCTGAACGAAAAGCAAATTATTGATAGATTTTTGACATAATCTTTTTTTTGTTTAACGGTAGCACATAAATTCTATGGTGATGGTTCAAATGTTGGAAAAAAATAAAAAAACTGTTTGGAAACAGAATTTATCCATCCATCCATTGTTTGAATAATAGGGATGTGCATCATAAACCTGTGACACAAGATGCGCTAAGGAATTACGGTATGCAGTTTCATTGGCCTCCGTTACATTCGGCAGCCTGATATAACGACGCATTTATTTTCCATAGTTGATATACACACAGCATATACAACATCAATGGACGGTCGTTTTATTAACCCTGAAAGTTTCCTCCACTATTCTGTATTCAACTTAAACAGAACGATGGCAATCTGCTTTCGGATCAGAACCGGTAGTTGGTGGAAACCTGCGATGGGCCCAACATCAGGACCAATTAATTGGCACAGCATCTCAAACGTGGGCTGTGACATTTTGAGACTTTCTGTGATGTGTCTCTCCACCACTACCTCTCAGACCCATGGGCTTTGTTATATAAGGGCAATTACTTGGAGCTCTATCAGACAAGCAACTACTCCATTCTGACATTGTCTTCAGATATTTCATACAATTGCAAATATTAGTGAAATTAAAATGACAGGAAGCTGCCCAGTTTCATTTAATTGTCTCAATACTTTCTCCATTTTACAAAGTTAGTTATTAGTTATAGTTACATTTATATAGCACTTTTCTAGACATTCAAAGCGCTTTACAATGTATGGGGGGAATCTCCTCAACCACCACCAGTGAGTGTGTAGCATCTGGATGATGTGACGGCAGCCATAGTGTGCCAGAATGCCCAGGAATTTTTAATGACCATATATATATATATATATTTTTTAACCCACTGTCACTTTGTCGATAACAGAAAAGTGCAAAAAGTGGATGGAAACTTGGCCACATCGCATGGCCATTCAGAACTTATGGTCAATTTTGTGGCGGTAAACAATAATGATGTGAAAATGTACAGGACATTTCTTCCATTTTCAGTCGAACAACAATGAAATACTTATTTATCCAGGTCAATATTAAAGTACAGTACTACAAATAAAGTAGCTACAGATTGAATAAAGTTTCTACTGTTGAAAACCTGTATGATTTTTCTGTTAAATAAAACAACATATTTAATTGATAGAACATTGGTAGAACACCTGAGCCCAGTCATTCACAATCAATATGCTGATTGGCTCATCTAATGTTTCATTGTCTAGAAAATGACTGCTTTTTTGGCATATTTTTTGAGTGATAACATCATGCCTCAATGTTAAATTGAGGAGCTCTTGTTCAAAATAGGTAAAGGGCTGGCTGGTATAGTAAGGTATAGTATAGTATATGTTTACTCAGAGTAAACATCACTGGATATCATGGCAAGATTGTGTAATATAGATAGGACAGCTATACACTACATACAGGTGAGAAAGTAAAGAAAAATCTGTCTTCATAAATCAATACATAGTTGTTCTGACTGATCACAGTTAAATCTTGGGAACTTTGCCCATGGTTTCTCTACATCTAAGCACATATTTAACATACATGACAAATCCCAAGACGGTGAACTATAATCAGGGTGTGTTCAGAAGCTAGAGGAAAGGTAGGTGTTTAACAAGACGGTTCTAAGAACCATATTTTGGTGCATCATTAGGAAACCAAGGCCACACGTACTAAAATAAAATGGCTCTGCCTTGTTTTTTGTTATTGTCACATAAAACGTTCTGGTTGACTCTGGGCAGTGCTGCTGTGCTGAGAATCCGAGAGCAAAAGTGCAACCAGACACAATCAAATTCTCATGAGATCAGGGTAAATTCTGCTGCCTCAAGTTTTTCCACTGATATAACTAACAGCAGAGATATTTCTCGCATCTCCTCCTCCCCGCAAATATAAAAGTAGTCGGCCACAGTAGTACAGCAGTCTATGAGCATTGAAAGCACATGCTCTATATAACTCTATGTAGCCATTCATTTTGGCAATTCGCTGCATTAGTTTTATGCCAGAGCTGTCGAATCTACATTCCCCTCTCTCTTAATGTCAGCACGTACCATGCCAGAATACTGTACAGTTAAAATGCATTATCCAGAAGAGTAGATCAATATCTGATCTAATAATATCAGGCTGTGAACAGGCGTGTGCATCGGTATGGGTTTCTTGATTGAGGGAATATATTCCAGTCTTTTCTGCTGCAGGTTTCTTGATTTGAGTCTCTCTGTCTCTCTCTCTCTCTCTCTCTCTCACACACACACACACACACACACACACACACACACACACAATCTGTCAGTGTAATTTTCAAGCTGCAGTAGCTGGAGGTGTAAGGCACATGACATGTTCTTAATGAACAGATTTCTTTTTGCTGCAGCAGGAACATGCGCCATTCTTTCCCCCAGCCACCAAAGATAATCAAATAACAATTCGTATCACATATCAATCCCTGTACCTCTCCCTTTCTCTTATTCTCCCTACATCCCCGCTCTCACTATTCATGTAGACTACAAAGAAAGAATTTTCATCGTTCATTTCATTCAGAGGACGCCAGGACTTACAATGTTATTAATTATATGAACATCCTAGACTACATGTTTATTTTTCATTGCTGTTAAAAATCGATTTAATTTAATAATGAGCGAGACAGATGTAGACAGTGTCTCTTCATGTCTGATCTGAGACCAGTTGTTACATAATTTTGTTACGTATTGCACCATATGCTGCTACACCTGTCTGTCTGTAGCACCATATTGAAACAATATTGAAACCACTTTCTGTTCAGTATATAATGTACTATACAGTAGCTTGTGAGAATACCAAGTGCATTCTTGCACTTTTCTGGCCCACGGTTCAAGATCTTGGTTCCTACCTGATTGTCTCTTGGCTATACAAAGGAAATTAATCTTTTGAACACTACGGCACAATCAGCTTTATAGGAGCATGATAAAAAAATTAATAAAAAGATTCCAACAATCCAGTCTTTACACATTATTCAAGAGCATTGCTCGAAAATGAGATACCTTTGAATGTTTTCCAGCAGTCTATGGAAAAGGGTCATTTTAAATGGTTGGTCATTTTAAATGTCAGTCAAGTGGACTCTCAATGCGAAAGGAGGAAGGTCTTGGCCATATTTAATGATTAAATGTATCAAAATCTCTAGCAAAAGCGAGAATTCTGCTGTGGGATACTGATTTTTGACTTGTTGCAGGTTAATATCACTTGAATCATATTTTTTTTCTTCTAGAAGCTTAAAAACAAGAAAATAAATAAGTTTCTTGTTCCATGAAGATTTAAAGAATGATCAGTATCTAATACAAAACCCAGGTTTTTATATGATTACACTAATTCTATTGGTCTGTGCTGCAAGGTGTGCAATATATTTGATGGAAATAGGTAGTATGTATTGTATTTTGTGTTTAGGAGTAATTCTTGATGGTTGAAAATCTTTTAATTTGTTTTCTTACACTAAGAATAAATTAACAAGCTATTCTTTGTGCTTAAAGAATACCCATAATTCATTGTGACAATTGAGAAGGGAAGTATAGCTTATCTGGGATGGGTTGGCACTCCATACAGGGTGTCCCCCACCTTGTGCCTCGAGTTTTCTATAGGATAAGTGGTATGGAAAATGGAGGGATGGATGGAAGTATAGCCTATATTGTGAATTGCCTGGCTCAGTGCATAAGGCTTTGGGCTAATTGTCAGAAAGTTTAGTTCAAATCTCATTACCGCAAAGCTTCCACTGTTGACCCTGTCATAATTGAAAGTCAGGCTGTCTAAAAACATCAGCAAAAGGAATAATTGTAAATGTAAATTGGTTGCACACAGATCCACAGTGGACTTAGGGTAAGATGTTTGCTGTATATGCCTCTTCCTTAACAGGAAAATAGCTAAACCATGTTATCTGTGAAAATTGGTTCTGTTCACTATATCAGTGTTCTATGTATTGCTGCCATATAGGATACAAATGAGAAAAAAATGGCTTATTTACATTTGAACAGAGAAGCCATCTGAAAGCAATAGTTTCCAGTGAGCGAATGAGAAATTCTCATTCTGTTCCCGACACATCAGATCTCAGGATGCGCTTTCCATGCAGCAAGGTCATGATCTGATCTCAGATCAGACAATGGCTTGACCTGCTCTGCTCTCTCCTGCCATTGCTGACAGCTGATTCCAGGCACATGAGCACATGAGGCACGTGAGCTGCATGTTTACATGGATGACTTTGACTTTGTCCTTACAGTCGCCTCCTTAGTTAGAGATTAAACTATACAGATGTCCTGCTCACAAGGGATTTATTTTGGATGGACATTCATATTTTATTGGAGAAAGGCCCAGATTGATCTGCTGTCTTCTGGCAGGAGTCACAGGACCTTCTGTATGTGTTATATTTATAATTTTAAAGCTGAAATAAATAATAGGCATTTTTCTACATGGGTTATGGAAATAGTCAGTGGTATACTTGGATTAGGACACCACTATGTACAGTATGTACAAAGCTTTGCGAATGATTAAACAAAAAGGCTGGTCTTGGATAAGGAAAATCCAATCTACTGAATAAATATACTAAGCTCAAAATATTATACTAAATATTTACACCCATTGAGTGCTCTGTAGTTAAACAAGCACATTTTACCTATTTTAAAAAGTGGCAAGGAAAAGATTAGAGACTAGCTCAGACTGCCAGACAGCAACCTGTTCAGAGAACCCAGAACGACTTGGACATTCTTCAGTCATGCCTCCTGTTTTCCTAATGAATTGGTGATAATAAGACATTGTAAGACATTTGTTCTGCTTACTTTCAAAGCAAGCTTAATGATTTTGGCCTTCCTGGATGATTAGCAAATGTAAAAATAGACACAGTGAAGGCACAGTGGGTATTCACACCCAGGTTTAACGCATACGCTACAAAGAATGTGTTCCAGCATATTCAAAAGAGTACCCTTCGTTCACCCTTCATATGTGGTTTATTTGGCTCCGAATGGTGCAACTGTGAGTGAATGTGAGCTTGAATGCCAACAATTCAACTACCATCTGTGATCAGGAGTTCAAGAGGAGAACACAGCTAACTTTGATATGATTGGATGGACTTGTTTCTGTCTCTTTGTGTCGATTAGTGTGAAGGTGAGCAGTCACAGGATGATCATATAAATATACTAATGCAGTTAGCAGTCTTTTCCATGCGTGTTCAGCCTGTCGATATGCATTTGCTTAACAATAATGTTTATGAAGAAATGTGGTGTCTGGATATAATGTTATATGTGTTAAACTGTCATGTTGTTTTATGTTGGTTTATATCTGCCATCCAGCAGATACGGCTTACTTAGTCTTGCAACTAACCATAAAAACAATTTAAATATACGAGAACATGTATTGTTTAATAATTCTTTCTGGTCACAATGGTTCTTTTTCACCAACACCACAATATGTACTGGCTTCATGTGTGTCAGAGTTCTATGTCAGTTTGGCTGGTACCCAAGGGGCTGTTAACATGTGTGTGTGTTCAGAGAAAGCATATTAGACTTTTGACAATGCTGTTGGAATTAGTAAGGGAGTTAAAATCTAAAAGGTATTTAATTCCAGTTATAAATGGTTGAATTAAACTAACACCAGAAATCATCATTATAATCCATAGCATAGGTCAATTCCAAAGCAAGACTATCCATCAACATATGTAGAGAGCAGGTATGAGTAGAGAGGCTGTATTTACACTGAAATGATATAAGGTTTTGCGATAAGACGAAGAACAGGACTAACCCATCAAAGGCTAAACTAAGTACACACGTATGGCGACAATTTCTTGTTTCAACATTCTACACATTAATTCTAATCTCGGATACTATTTAGTATGGATAGTATACCAAGTAGGATGCAGGGAGTTTTCCAGTCGTATTGAGGACTTGAGAGGGTCATTCGTCTGCAACTACATTGTGGGAAAGTCATACAGTGGTGTGAAAAAGTGTTTGCCCCCTTCCTCATTTCCTTTTCCTTGGCATGTTTGTCACACTTAAGTGTTTAGGAACATCAAACCAATTTAAACAATAGTCAAGGACAACACAAGTAAACACAAAATGCAATTTGTAAATGAAGGTGTTTATTATTAAAGGTGAAAAAAAATCCAAACCATCATGGCCCTGTGTGAAAAAGTGATTGCCCCCCTTGTTATAACATACTATAACTGTGGTTGTCCACACCTGAGTTCAATTTCTCTAGCCACAC
>JAFFST010055662.1:215299-237918 GCA_022414735.1 Noturus placidus
TGGAGAGAGAGAGAGAGAGAGAGAGAGAGAGAGAGAGAGAGAGAGAGAGAGAAGTATATATATATATATATAAATATCCCATCTGATACTAAATTCATTATTATTCATGTGTTTGTAAGCCTCATTTTTTAGACTATTCAATTCTGTCTGCTTATACAACAGTAGAATATTTTTCTCTGTTGTAGCAAAGACTGGAGAGAGAGAGAGAGAGAGAGAGAGAGAGAGAGAGAGAGAGAGAGAGAGAGAAGGATGTATAGCTAGTAGGAGTTACATGCTGTCATTTTCCCTGACACCATCTCTCTCACTCATGCTCTTTCTCTCTCTCGCTCGCTCTCACTCGCTCTCTCTTTCTCTCTCTCTCTCTCTCTCTCACTCATGCTCTTTCTTTCTCTCTCTCTCTCTCTCTCTCTCTTGCTCTCTCGCTCTCTCTCTCTCTCTCTCTCTTTCGCTCTCTCACACTCTCTCTCTCTCTCTCTCTCTCTCTCTCTCTCTCTCTCACTCTCTCTCTCTCTCTCTCTCTCTCTCTCTCTCGCTCTCTCTCTCTCTCTCTCACTCTCTCTTTCTCTTTCTCTCTCTCTCACTCACTCTCTTTCTGTCTCACTGACACTCAGAAACAAAACACACAGCTGGAGCATTTCAGCAAATCTTTCTCACACCCTGTGCCACTTTGACAGCTTCATCTAGGTTTCTCCTTCACTTTCTCAGGCCTCATAAACACATAGAATGACCTGCTTGGGCTTTTTGCTTTGGCTATGCTACTGCAGCTTCACACACACACACACACACACACACACACAAATACACACACATGCACACACGTGATTCTCTGGATTTCAATGCTTATTATTGTGCATAAATGATGGCAGGAGAGAATCGGTGGCATAGACATACAAAGGAGTAGTGCAAAAGTTTGCACCCCCATGGTTTCTGTGTAAAACCAGGAAAAGAAAACAATTTGTTTGAAGCAGTTTGTTTTGGTGGGGGAAAAAAAGCATTTAAAAAAAATTAATAGTCACCTGATGTGAAGAAGGCAATGAATAACATCTGTCCATAAAGTTACATGTAATCAGTAATATTTCTGGTACTTATGTTGCTATAAGGTTATAATGTGTTTAATAGATCCATTGACTTATTAGTTAGAAGGCACATTTTAAAGATTAAATAAATCACATCAGGTACTTAATGTCTCATGTATGTCTAAACATTAACCTAGCCTCTCTCTCTCTCAGGTCCACATCTGGGTCCAGGAGGAAGAGAAGATACAGGTACATATGTGCATACTCCCATCTGTCCAGTCATCTCTAACTAATTTGCATTTTCTGTGTCATCATTTTCAAGCTGCTGTCATTTCTACTTTCTTTTGTTTTCAGATCAGGCACTCCAAAGAACAAACACAAAGACAAGAGTAAACTGAGAAAGAAGTGAGTCTGGCTTTTTCTTCCAAGTTCCACCTGAATGAAATGTTAAGTGCAGGTTTTTTTGTAGGTGTCTTGTAAGACACACAGCTTGCTTATATTGTTAGCCTTATTTTTTTTTTTTTACAATCAGCAGAAGATAAAAATTAAAGTTGATGAAGCAGATGAAAATTAAAATTGACCAAGGAGACACCAAAGACACGTATTTGCGGTTAGATATTGCATTGTCGGTTTTTGGTAATTAGTTTGTGTAAGTGTGTGGTTGTACCTGTGTGCATGTGTGTTTGTGTTCATGCTCGTGCACACTTTTGGTTTGGTGGTATGTGTGTTGTGTGTTGTGTGTGTGTGTGTGTGTGTGTGTGTGTATTTCAGATCTCCAGCAGAGTGTACCAGCAGGAGATCCCAGCGCAGAGGAAGCTGCTGCAGCTCGCGCAGTGCCTCTGTCTCATCCACAGCCACCATCTCCAGATCCCCCAGCAGGTGATGCCAAACACACACACACACACACACACACACACACACACACACACTTCTGACCACTCCACACCTGTTAACATCGTCCATCTGCTTCTAGTCTCACCTTCACAGTGCAGGTCCTGAGCAGAGGAATATTTATCCTTCACTTTATCAGGGTTGTTTCTTCATGAGTAGATGAACCAAAACCCTTAAATAAACTTTAAATAACCCAAAACACAAATACAAGTAAAAATGTAATCCACTTAACTACTAGGTAACACATTACTCATTACACATTATACCACATGGATGGATGGATGTCATTTATTGAAATCTAATTTAATTTAACAAATAAAAATGTATGATAATTGATATCGTGAAGCTTTCTCAAAGATGTTTGAAGTTTACTTAATATTTTGGAGTCTCCAGTGTCAACCTTTGAAATGGACAAAGGTAGCCTGATGTTTTCCACCATTTCACTCATTTCAAACATTTCACATGTTCAAGAGAGGCTGATGAGGGAATTGGGAATTTCATGTTACCATGCATTTCCTGTGTGGAGTCAATTAGGTTATCTATTTCCATAAAAGGTCATTTTAAAGTAATAGTTTTGAAAATAAAAGTATTTGGTGTCATTGCATTTTAATTGCCTGAACTTGAATCAGTCGCTTGAGGCCTTCCATAAGCCTTTCACATTACTTTGCTAGAATTGTAGCTGATTCCTCTGGCAGCTGATTCCACTGATTCCTCTGACAGAACTGGTGTAACTCAGTAAGGTTTGTGGGCCTCCTTGCTCAGACATGCCTTTCTATTCAGTCCACACATTTTCTATAGGATTCAGGTCAGGGCTTTATAATGGCCACTTTGTTTGTTGGTATCTTTGGCATTTTGTTACAACTTTTCAGGTATGATTATGATCATTGTCCTGTTGAAAGTCCAGGTTTTGACCCAAGTTTGAACTTTTTGGCTGATGTGCTGATTCAGTATTTCTAGATAATCATCCTTCTCCTTCTGATACCATCTTTTTTCTGAGGTGCACAAGTCACTCTTCCAGGACAACACCCCCCCCCCCACATGATGCTGCCACCCCCATGCTTTACTGTCATAATGGTGTTCTTCAGATTAGAAACACTTTTTCCTCCAATGTATGTAGATGTTTTTCTGTAACTGGATTCATGGATGTTCCACAACATTAAAAGTAACTATAAACCTATCAAAAGAGTGACTTGTCAATATTTAATCAATTAAAACGTTGTTATCCTTGTCAAATGTCTGTGATCACATGACCTTAGGGTCATGTAACATAATTTCACTCAGGATAAAATGTTTATAAAGGATCTAGAGATTATTGTCTTACTGATGTTTGGGAGTTTCCCTCAGAGTGCATCTAGTTAATGACAGGATTTCATACTGTTTACACAGGTCCAACCTGAAGTACAGGACGGAGAGGCAGAAGAGGTCTAGTCCCAGTGTGTCTCCGTCTCCCGGTCTGGAGAACGGCCACCACAGCGAGCGAGTTCGCAACGGCAAACACTCCGGACTCAACCAGCTAGAGGGCGAGAAAAGCAGCGATGTATGTATTCTCCTCTATTTTGTCTTTGTGCCCTCCACCTGCACCATTCACTCGAATTCCCTCACCCAAAATGGTTTCTCTTGCTCTGTCTCTCACTGCCCTCATAACTGACCTGACTGTTCGTTCTCACTCTCAGTTGTTTTTTTTTTTATCTTTTAATTTTTGGTTAGTTGTTTATTTTTGTATCTCGATTTTGCCTCTTTGGCTCCGTTTTGTGACTATTTGCAATCCCTGCTGGATTTTGTGCTAGCTGGGTAAGGTTTTCTCGAACAGCAGTTAATCACTTTCTGTTGATAACAAACTTGATTTTTTTTTTTTAATATTCAAGCATCACAGGCTGCAAATGAACCAAAGAAGAAAATGATCACAGTTGACTCGGTCAGTATTTGGTTTTTCCGAGGAATACAAATCAGTTCACTCAAGTACTAAAATGAAATAATAATTTTAGCGTTCCTCAGCTGAAATGCAATAAGTATTACAGTAATATACATGGATTATTGTGTGGTATTGTACAATTTAGTCCAGAGAACTAAACTTTTAATCAGTTTTTCACAGTTGATCAATAACCGTGGAAAAAAGTAGTTACCCATAAATAGGCATGGCACAATAATTTGGGCATGTGAGAAAAGTTATTGATCTCTATCAGATTTACCCCAACATGCCATGTTGTACACACTGTAAAACCGGATAAGTTCATTCATTTACTCAAAAAAAAATGTAAGTTGATAAATCCATTTCATTAAGCCAAATACACTTAAATATAATACGTTTGAGTTAAAATTTTGTTATATTTAAGTGTATTTGGCTTAAAGAAATTGATTTGTCAACTTAAAAATTTTGAGGTAATTAGTTTCCTCAAATTTTTTGAGCTAAAAAAATAAACTATCCGGTTTTACAGTGCAGTAGATTCTATTACATTAACATTTCAGACACATTCAAGTGGTTTAGCGATGATAAATTGAATGCTTTTAAAAGAAAAAGTTTAAACACTGTCAGGTACGCCATGGATTGGGATTCTTAAACCTCATTTGTATGAGCTTTAACGAAAAAGTTCTAAAAAAAAAAAAAAGAAAAACAAAACAAAAAAAAAGATTAATGGCATGTGCATTTATTATTTCTATAGTTGTTTTAACCCACTCAGATTTTTGGTTAATGTTTTCAGAGGTTAACAGCTTAGCATTGATTTTATTTCATCACTCTCTCAACCTGAAATCAAAAGCAAGCAAGTATCTTATAGGTGCAAGTGTGAAAATGGTCAGTGTATCTAAACTTCCACAATTTTACCACCAAAAACATTACTGTACGCTTTACTGATACCTAAATTACTAGTCAGATTTTCTCATAATGATCTGCATGCATTCTTTTGAGAAGGTCTTATGTGCTGTCTCTTTCTCTTTTCACTTGCTTGCTTCATTCCTCTTTTCATTTCTGCCTCTATATAATTTAGGTGGTATCTTCCCACAAAAAAATAAATTCCCAAACTTTTCTGTCTTGTTTGTGTAAAAAGCACTCATATGCTTTGGATCGGGACCAAGTAGGTTAACAGGGTACGTGTATTAGTTTCTTCTTGTCAACACAGTTTAAACGCTCATGTTCTGAGTAACACAGTAGACCCCTTTTCTTCCAGACTGATCACAAACCTGAGAGCTGGTGTTTCAAAACGAGCTTATTTTACTTGCTTCTTGTGGACTATCACTCTGACCTGCATGTTACCTTCTGGGTGGCAGCATCACCTCTGTTAAACTGTTTCTTCTCTGTTTTAGATGAAAAAATACATATACATATTAAAGGGAAGTGTCACAAGCTTGTGATTATTTACTCTACCCTTTATAATCTTTTAGCCAACTGGCTGTACATCGTAATATGGGGTGTCCAGTCGATTGGTTGAGAGTGATGTAACTGTTGAAGGAATATTCCAGCGTTTTTCTATCTAAACTTTATCTGCTACATCTGTAGTGTATATTTCATTAACAAGGACCAGAAATTGGACACATTTCCCTGTACTGAGAAAAGAAAAGAAAACCTGTTTACAAACTGATTTATAATAGAATAATGTTGAATTGTGTCTATAAACATTTTAAAGATGCAAGTGTATGGCACATGTCTATCGTCATTACACTTTAAGAATAAAGGACTTAGGATGAGATAAACATGAGGGAAAGTCTCAAGTCTGAGTGTTACGTATGCTTTTCTGTGGTATGTCCAGTGACGCTATCTATGATTAAATTGATCTATTTTGCGCAGGAGCACCGCAATTTATCATTGAAGTACCTTATTATGAGTTATAACTCCAAATAAAATACCAGGTTTTTCCCTCCAAAATAAAACAGCAGATGAGCCAGTCAACATATGAATCTGGAATCATTTGCACAGGTGGTTTAAACTTTCTGATATTAACTGATACTGCCTAGAAGCCCTGCCCCCTTCTCCCAGTCTTACAAGCTTTCAGGGTCCGCGGACTTGCGGTGCCTTCTATCATGGTAAACTGAGAATGTTTTGAGTTCATTAATGAGAATTAAATTCAACCAGTGTATGTTTGACTTAGCTAACATTAGACAGGTATATATTTAACATAAGGTAACTGTATTTATTGGGAATGTACCAAAAAAATTCACACAAAAATGGTCAAAAACGGTACTTTCCATTTTGACCGAAAGAAAAAAAAGGATGAAAATTTTGACCTCAAAAGATTAAATAGGCCTACAATGAAATGGCAAATCTAACACGTTACACATAATGTTAACAGATAATTAGAAAGCGATTAAAAATACTGTTTTTTGCTCTCCACAATATTACCACCAAAAACATTACTGTAAGCTTTACTGATACTAAATGACTAGTCAGATTTCCTCATAATGATCTGCATGCATTCTTTTGAGAAGGTCTTATGTGCTGTAAAAGGGGTTTGTCAGCCCCAGGACACTTTGAGCAGCTTTAACAGTGAAAATGTTGCCCATGTGGACGTCAGACAATTTGTAAAAGCATTATATCATAAATGAACTATTGTTTTTGTTAGTGTTTAGGGCATATTACTGTAGAATCACATTTCGTAATTACCACAATTTTTGTAATTGCCACTGCTAGCAAGCAGTTCCTGACTGCACAGCTGGTAATATTATTACAACGCTTTGTATTCTCCTTAACCCTGAAATGGTGGAAATGCTTCTTTTCCTGTCTTTTTTTTAGGCTGCTGGTTTTGGATGATTAAATCATTTATTTCAAATGTTTTAAATAATAAATCACCAGCAGAGAAAAACAACAATAATATTGCACGTGTGCATTCGTAACTCTCGATGTATAAAAATATTGAACGGGTGAATTCTACAGAGTTTTAAAAATGATGTTTTACTGAAGAATTTATTGGCAGTAATACTTTGCTTAGAGTGCCTATAGAAGTGAACTTTAAACAGTTTGTATGTTCTTTTCTCGGCACAGGGAAACATGTCAGAATTCATCTCTGGTAATTACATGTACAGTACAGATGCAGTAGATGGCTATTAGGTCGGAAAACTCTGGAGTTTTCCTTAAATAGCAGTGAATTCGACACTTATCGTTACTCCTGAGAGGTCTCATATTACAAGCTAAAAATCATTGTTTGCAGATTCATTACCCATCCTTAATACTGAATTTCCTGCTCCACTACTTGATTTTACATTTCAGTAACTTCGGAAATGTACTGGGGTTTTCTTTCTGATGTTTTCTAAATCTTAGTCTGTCTAAGAGTATATGGAAAACTTGGAAGTAAATAGGACAACATTTTAGTGAAGGTGTTTCACTAAAGGGACCCAAGCCATTTACAATCATATATACACACACACTGTTTGTACATCCTAAATGTTCACTACAAATACTAAAAATAAGTCTTTCACTTTTCTGAAAAAGTGTGCAATTGCCGAGAGCAAAGAGAGTTCTTCCTGAACAACTTCCTTGGTGTACTAATACACAGTATTTCAAACAAGTCCATAAAATGTGACTGGGGTCCCTTTTCAGTGTGCTGACTTTAGTTCTCCATCCTAGCACTCGACACCCCTCCACCTCCTCCTATCCATCCGTGGTGTGTGGCTCTCTTCTCTGTCGTCCTGACATGCTTTCTGCTCCATCGACCACTGTGTGCATGTTCATACCCTTCTCCAGTTCAGTTTGTACGATGGGTTTGATTTTGTCTCTTATTTTGACTGTAATTTAGATGCCCTAATTCTCTTAACCTTAATATGGCTGTACGTGTGTCCAAGAAAATAAGACAGATATTCATGTAGATTTCTGTTGTTTTCTCTCTTTTTTTTTGGGTGGTGGTTTGGAGTTTCGTTCTCAATTATTTGTCAAATTTAATTTTGGCTGAGATTTTGGTTGGGTTGGTCTACTTTTTAAGTTTGTGGACCAAGTAATTAGCTGGGATACTAAAAAGAACTCATTGTCTTTTTCCCATTTCGCTGCGGAGAATTTTCCTTTCTCCTTCCCCCTCTTCCTTTTTTCTTCCTTTCTCGTTCTGTCAATTTTGCATACGTGTCTCTGATTGAAATGGAAGGTAGGTAACGCTCTGCCTACGCACGTGGTCTCTATGCAGATGAGAATGTGACAAGCACCCTAGCTTGACTGTTTCTCTCTCTTTCTTCTCATTTTATCTATGATGAAAAAAAAAAAAAAACTTTGGCGGACTACTTTTCATTGTTTTTTTTTTCTTTTAGTTTTTCTTCCTTAGTAATATGTTCAGTATTATTTTACAGTATTTTCAACTTTGTTTTCCAACATTAAAATTTAGCTTTGCTCTATTGCTGAAGTCGTCAGTACACTACCCTCCCCTCCAGTCCATTTCTCGTCTCTCTGTTCTTCTTTCGTTTTACTAGAATGCATTCATGTGTGTGCCGCATCTTTTTTGTCTCTTGATGATATGGTACATTCGTCTTATGATTGTTTGACACGTTTATGTTCCTTTTTTTTATTATTTCATTTTATTTTATTTATCAAGCTGCAAAACTGAAACCTTTGCTTCAAAAGACAGAAGCTGATCGTATACTTGTTTGTTAATGTTGATTATTCTTTTAGTTAGTCTTAAAAGCTCTAGATATTGTAAAATCCTAAAAATGCATGATTTGTAGACAAACAACAGATGTAAAGTTGAATTTTTTTGTCCTCATTCACTTCCGCCCCCAATACCACCAAATAAAGTGTCCTGCTACGCTCACACCGGCAGCGATTTTTCACCTTGCTCTACTTAGGTCGCTAGAGGACATTCTTATCTTTTCTGCAATGGTTTTACTGGTGTGACATTCACAAAGCTATCTACAGAATGTAAACAAAACCACCCATGTGACAACAAACAAATGTAAACAAATAAAAATCCTGCAGGGAAGAGCTTGTGTATAATATCCATCTAGTTCATTACTGTCTACAATTGTTTGCTCTTTACAGTTTCTAACACCTATTTTATGGATTTAAATTGTTTGATGTACGCAAATCAATTTGTGACACGTCAAGCCCATAGCAGCACAGCAAGTATAACCACTGTAGGAACAAAAATGTGGAAAAAGAGACAGAGGAAAATATTCCTTCTATTCATACAGTGCCCTCCACAAACATTGGCACCCTTGGTAAATATATTCAAAGAAGGTTGTGAAAAATTGTCTTTATTGTTGAACCTTTTAACCGTTTGTTAAAAAAATTCACAAAAATACTTGAGTCTTCTCCTATAATGCCTGATGAGGTTGGAGAATACATGGCAAGGGATATGAAACCGTTTCTCGATACGGAATGTCTCCAGATCCTTCAAATTTCGAGGTCCATGCTGGTGGACTCTCCACTTCAGATCACCCCACAGGTTTCAGGAGACTTTTATGGCCATGGTAGGACCTTGATTTCGTGCTCAGTAAACTATTTTTGTGTTGATATTGATGTATGTTTTAGATCATTGTCTTACTGGAAGATCCAACCATGGCCCATTGTAAGATTTCTGGCAGAGGCAGTCAGGTGTTCATTTAATATCTGTTGATATTTGATAGATTGATGTTATGTATCCTAACAAAATGTCCAGGCCCTCTGGCAGAAAAACAGCCCCAAACATTAACGAGCCCCCACCATGTTTAAACATGGGCATGAGGTACTTTTCCATATGGCTAACTCTCTGTGTTCCCAAACCAACTGGTGTTTATTACCAAAAAGCTCTATTTTGGTTTCATCTGACCATAGAACCCGATCCCATTTGAAGTTTCAGTAGTGTCTGGCAAACTGAAGATGCTAGAGTTTGTTTTTGGATGAGAGTAGAGACGTTTTTCTTGAAACGCTTCCAAACAACTTGTGGTGATGTCGGTGACTTCGGATTGTAGTTTTGGAGATTTCTGACCCCAAAAAGCAATTTTCCAGCTGTGATCCTTGGAGATTTTTTGGCCACTCGAACCGTCCTCTTCACAGTGTGTTGAGATGATACAGACACACATTAATTCCAGGTTGATTCATAACATTTAAAGTTGACTGGAACTTCTTCATTATTGCCCCGATGGAGGAAATGGGCATTTTCAATTCCTTTGCTATGCTATATATGCTATAATATATATATATATATATATATATATATATATATATATATATATATATATATATATATATATAAATGCGGTATAGACGATGGCCACTTCCCATTTTGTGAAGCTCAACAACCTTTTGCTTCTCATCACAACTATATTCCAAGGGAATTTTGCCTATGAGTGACCTCATATTTATACCCCTGTGAAACAGGAAGTTGAACAATTTCCTGTTCCTAGTTACCCAGGTGTTCTAAAAAAATGTAAAATATAAATGGAAATATTCTTCAGATTTATTTTTCTCATATGAATTCATAGGTGTGCCAATAATTGTTGCACACCAATATATAACAAAGATTTGGTTTTGATAAATCTGTGTTGTGTTTGATATCCATGACAGCAGAGTATTGTTAAACAATGAGGAAGATTTTTCACAGCCTTCTTTGCTCATATTTACAAAGGGTGCCAATATTAGTGAAGGGCGCGGTAGTTGCTAAAACATTTAACTTCAAATTTTTTTCTATGCCCACTTCACCTCATTCTCCCCACCTACTTCATGTCAGTCTGCCTCCTATTATATGTAGTTCACCAGTTTTCATTGCAAAGTAATGACTTCAGGCCACGTTGTCTCCTTGCCATTGGTGTGAGTGTGGAGTAGTGGTGGTCAAAAATTGTGTACTTTTTATTAATGGAGTTGTATTCTTGCAAATAAAAATATTGAAATAGAGAAACTGCTATGAGCTCTGGCTCCACGGTGGTAGATCAGAAGTGTCAGGTTTTAATAGTAACGGGCCTAAATATTGTCCCTACAAGTCCTTACAACTGTTTATAAAAAAAAAAAGCTATCAAACTAGGAAAGAGGTCAATTATGATGATAACGCCAAAATAATGTCAAAGTGTCAAGTGGTTATTTTGAAAGTTTGTTCATTAAAAACGCTGCATGTTCACTAAAATTAATTGAATGTCAGTTGATAGATTCCTTCCCCCCCTTTTGATAGATTCGTTTTACTCTTAGTACCTATGCGTATATCAGATCATCAGAATCATTTCCTACTTGGAAAGCGAGGGGTTCTGAAAAGAGTGCCCAAGCTCATATTGTCATTTCTTTTCTTGAGTCCTAAATGATTATTATTTATTATTATTATTATTATTATTATTCATTTCATTTGGTGTGTCTTTTTGTTTTAGTTTGATTTCATGTATTGTCTCATGCTCACTACCAGGGAAGGGTGTTGTGTCTTTTTCTCTTGCATTTTGTGAATCTAATGATGCACTTATGTTGCCCCACTTTTCCCTTCTCTTCATACCTTACCTACTAAAGGAGGGAATACCACTTTATTGGTAAGTGGATGTTAACCAAAAGGGAGTTAAAACAGAGTAGCCATTTAAAAAAAAAAAAGAAAAAAAAAAAAAAAAAAGGAAATGGGTCGCTGTTCACATCTCAGCAATTGTCTGCAGGGAAAGCAATCCACAAGCAGAAATTTACTACTGAATAGAAGTCCAATTGTTTTCTAATTCGAGTGACTCTATAATTGTGAATCTTTAATTTTGTTCCTTCCATTTCTGTGATGTTCTGTCAAGTTGTCTGATTTTTTGTTTTGTTTTTATTTTCCACTTTTTCCGTTTGTAGCCATTTCTTTAAAAAAAAAGAAAAAAAAAAGACAAAGTCCTCCTTTTCCACTCAGCTCTTTGGTATCTTTCGCTCTCTCTTTTTACTCTCTGTTCTCCTGATCTTGATTTGTTTCACAATTTTCACATATTTTCCCTTCTTTCCTCTTCTTTTCTTTCGGGATTATAATTTCCAGCTCATTATGGTTTTGCATGCCAAGTATTGCATGCGCTGCACCATAGAGGACTGTCTATAAGCCATATCAAGAAAACTCCTAGCTCTTTTCTTTTAGATATTTGCCCTTTTTTTGGCAAGTACACCATCGCACTCACTTAAGTGAAAAAGATTCTAATTTATGTGTATTTGTGTCATTTCCCCCCCCCTTTTTTCTTTTTTTAAAAACATTTTTTTTGGTTATTATACATCTACAGAAGCTACGGTCATTGGCTTCATCCTCACCGAGTGAAGTGCAGAGGCAGACGTCGCCTAATGTAAGAGAAGCAAAGAGCCACAGCGCCCTCTGTAGGAGCCCTGGTCGACAGCAGACACATGCCCAGATGGGAGAGGCAGGAAAGGGAGAAGAGAGGCAGCAGCGGGGTGGCAAGCTGTCCTCTGAGTCATCAGGAAAACGGGCAGGACGGAGCTGCCACTCTCCTGCCCATAGCAGTGACTCCCAACTCGATCTCCAGTCTAAAGCCAAGGGCACACATGTGAAGAAGTGAGACTTAGTTAATTGTTGCTGTGGCCATCATCTATCCATTTCTGAATAGATCAGGATGTGACACTTACCCAAGTAATTTTATAATCAAGATGGCTGGACCACATTTTTTCCTATTGTATTTCTTTGCAGAGCAAAAGGGTCTCATTCGTCTAAGAGGCACCATCATGGTAGGGCCATGAACCGACAGCGCAGTGTGTCAGCATCACCAAATCCACACCGGCGCACGTCGGGCCGCAAAAAGGGCAAATCAAGCCTACAGCAACGAAGCAGCTCGTGGAGCAGTGTCTGCTCTTCTTCACGCTCCAAATCAAGAGAGCACGCGCAAAGCAAGACCAAGTCTCCACATACTCGGCAGAACAACTCTAGGTGAGTTCTATTAACTCTATGCCTCATTACTCACAGTCATTTTTAAACAGTGTATCCGTGGGCCTTAAAGCCTATACTTACATCACATCTCACAAAGTCACAAACCAGACAAAAGATCCATACAAAGATCAACTCTTGAGTTTGAAGTGGTGTTGTACTAATCAGTGACATGTGCCCATGAGTGCCCATGACCGGTCAATACAACCTCAGAAGCAATCTTCATATTTTCAAGCATATATATAAAATTCAGGATTCAAATTTAAAGAGCCATACTGTAAGACGTAGTTTTGTATTAAAAAAGACAAAGAATATTTTTTTTTCATTTAGAGACATATCCATGTCAAGGGAATGTAGACATCATTACTTTAATCATCACTTCTTCTTTGTGCTCATATAGAGAGAGGGACAGTCCTCACTACTCTGATGCCGAGAGAGCTCGCCGACGCTCCCGCAGTTATTCTCCCATTCGTAAGAGAAGGAGAGACTCGCCCAGCTTTATGGAGGCTCGCAGAATCACCAGGTACATCCTGTTCCTGATCAATCTATAGCAGTTGTATTCCAGCAAACTACAGGGGACAAAACACCTTCCTGTTTCATGTAATTTTTATTTATTTTGATGATTTGACCCGAACTGAAATTTTTTTTCTATCTGAACAAAACCTTCAATTTGCTTCATTCAACTGACTGATTGAAAGAGATTGAATTTCTTTGTCAATTCTGTTTTGCTTCCAAACACATGGCTTTAAGGTGATGAAGTCCTTTTTCTTTGATTATCTCAGGTAATATAAATTGAATTTTGTTGCTAGCACTGACAAAGTATTTTTTTTTAATTATTATCTGTGGTAAAGTATCTTTGTGAGCAAACTATTACATTGAAATGATTCAAATTACTCCACAAATTGGACCATTTAAACAATAAAGACATTGCTAGCTAGTCAACTAAGCAATCTCCCTGATTAGCTAGTGCTTCTGAGTTGCTAAATACCTAGCTTACTTATCAAAATTAATTTGATATTAAATAGTGCTGGTTATTACATTTCCCTCCAGGTTTATCAGAATAGCAGTCAGAACATAAAGTCCTCCTGAACCCACAATTATTTTAATCTTTAATTTCCTCAGTTTCTCATACTTTCTCAGTACTGTCAGACTTTTAGACTTTTATGCAGAACATGCATGTTAACCTAGCTAGGTAGCTAATTTAACAAAAAAAAATATTGTTTGGTTTGATATACACTGCAAGAACATATAACGACAATGCATATCAAGACTTTAATACTGAGTTCCTACTTGTGTCAACCTTTGACTAATATGAGCTAGTTTACTAGCAGTTGACTAGCTAACTGTTAGATATGGCAGGAGAATGTGGGAGCAAATAGCAAATCTATGTATATAGATCCTGGAATTAGGTGTAGAGAGTTTTCTAGGCCATTTTAGTACTTTCTTGGACATGAAATCACATTAATTAACAAATTATTATTCAGTATAAATAATTTTATTTTCGTCAGCCCAGGATTGTTGGATGGCAGCATATAATTGTTAGTCTGGTTTTAAACTTATCAAAGACAGAATAAAATCCTCCAAAAGAGTGACTGACAAAGGGGTTTCTATAATCCATATTCATTTCCCTAAGAAGATGTTAAGACAACAGCTGCTGGTACAAATTTCCCAATGGAAAACCTTGTGATTCTATTACCATGTGCACATATAGTGACATCCAGTGGCCATTCTGTTTACTGCATGCTTTCCTGTCATATAGTAAAAAAATTACATTTAGAAAAACAAAACAAAGCAAATCATTGCTCTAGCTCTAGTTTCCATGCTGTGTTGAAATTAATTTACCAAATTTCAAACAATTCCAATGCTTTTTGCTCAGTCAATCATCATGGTGTACAACCTGTCCCTGGAAAAACAGTACCTAAACACCTGCGATATGTTCATGCTGAGATTTGTTGCCTGTGATCCTGGATCAGCACATCTGAATCAGGCGAGCTCACACTTTCACTCCTGTACAAAGGTGTTCAGAAGACCTCGGGCATCGGAAGGTGGAGGCAGGGTTACCGTGGTAACTGTTTCCGAGCAGCAGGACTCTCCTAGGCCTCGTCTCCTTGTGAACCTGTTTGGTGAAGCAGCGCCACACAGACAATGTCATTACAGTACAAAAACCAACATCCCAACCTTGTCTTTCTCTCTCTAATCTAAGCTACTACAGTGGTTACTGGCATCTGATGAATACTAATGTTACAACATGCTTAACTGATAAAGGTGACGTTAAGAGGTTTTGAAATTTAACAGATCAAACTAAAATTGACCAAAATATAAAGTAATACAAATCAATAAACAGTCTGTAGAAATGTGTTTAAAAACTTTCAATTAGTATATGTATGATAATCTTGAAGGATTACCATTCTGTTGAAACCTCTTGATAAACCCTGTCTGTTTCCCACTCACTTCAATTAAAGAGTTAATATTTCTGTATATGTACCAGCTAACAGCTCTTTGCTTGGCAGCAACACAAGTGGTGTGGGTGCTTCGACTTGACCTACAGTGTGTATGTGCGTGTGTTGATATGGTTACACGTGTGAATGTACAGTATTAACAAATTATGCATCTCTTTCTGTCTCTTTGAATAACTAGTGCCATCTAGGAGACGAATGCATTAACCCTGATTAACACACGCAGCCACTTAATCTTTTTATTCTAATCACAGCATCCTGGCTCCCTCTGACAGCATTATCTAAAACCATTATCTCTGATTCTTTCACAAATAAAGTACATATGAAATTTTATTTTGTATAAAATTGTCTCTAATGTCTGTGTAGTAACACATAAATTATACATGCAACTATAATGTACTTACTATGGCTATATGCCTTTTTGCAGAGGGATTAAAATAGTATGATAGCATTATTTACCATTTTTGAAAGGAACCTCCAATGTTAGTGCTTTGTAAGAGGTGTATACTCTGATCAGCCATAATATTAAAACCGCTGACAGGTGACATGAACGTTGATTAGCTCGTTACAATGACCATCAAGTGTTGGGATATATTAGTGCAGTCAGTTCTCGAAGTTGATGTGTTGGAAGCAGGAACAATGGGTAAGTGTACGAATCGGAGTGATTTTGACAAAGGCTAAATTGTTATGGCTAGACGACTGGGTCACTGCGTCTCCAAAACAGCAGGTCTTATGGGAGGTTACCGGTATGCAGTGGTTAGTACCTACCAAAAGTTGTCCAAGACAAGAAAACGTGTGAACGTTTGAAGGGTCATGGTCGGCCGAGGCTCATTAATGCGTATAGGGAGTGAAGACTAGCCCATCTGGTCCAGTCCCACAGAAGTGCTTCTGTAGCACAAATTACTCAAACAGTTAATTCTGGCTGTGATAGAAAGGTGTCAAAACACACAACGCATCCCAGCTTGCTGTTTTTGGGGCTGCGTAGCCGCAGACCGGTCAGAGTGCCCATGTGACCACTGTCCACTGCCGAAAACGCCTACAGTGGGCACGTGAGCACCAGAACTGGACCTTGGAGCAATGGAAGAAAGTGAACTTGCCCCTAGATGAACAAGGTGGACCTACACATTATTAGGCAGGTGGTGTTAATGTTATGGCTGATCAGTGTATAATTACTGTATAACTATTAATTCTGTCACACACACGCCCAATAATATCAGCAGTACCTTAATCATTTAGATAATTACCATTTTATTCCAATGTACAGTTGCAGAGTGCAGAGTTTGAACCCTTTATTGTGTTTGGTATCACAGATATGCCTTTATCACAAGTAATAAAAATGGCCAAATATACATTACGATATAAATAGTAAATGAACCCACCCACGCTTTTCCTTTATCACTGGCTCCAACCTTTCCGTATTCTCTAACCAGCTTTTCTGAGAAAATCACACATTCCATTTGTAACTTTCTGGAATTCTGTTTATTTGACACATTACTTCTGTAGTCCATCTATAAAACTGCATATCTTCAGTAGTTACATTATAGTTGCATATATAGTTCATGCCTATGGTATTAGAGTCATTTACTGTTATGTGGGACTGCCAATTCATATATTTATATAAATTATCTAATACTTAATGTCTCTCTCTCTCTCTCTCTCTCTCTCTCTGTAGTGCACGTAAGAGGCCGATACCGTATTACAGGCCTAGTCCGTCTTCCTCCAGCTCTCTGAGCAGCTATAGTAGCTCCAGCCGAAGCCGGAGCCGGAGCTACGACAGCTACAGCAGCTACAGCCGGAGCAGGAGCAGAAATCGGAGCAAAAGTAGGAGTAAAAGTCGGGGCAGGAGCAGGGGCAGGAGCAGGAGCAGCAGTCAGTCACGAAGCCCCAGTCAGGCACACAGCTACTACAGTCACAGCAGCTATGAGAGCCCTGGTTTCTGACCAGTGATGGCTACAGGAACAGATAGATTAAAGGATGGATGAAAAAATCAAAGAAATGAACAATTAAAAACACTTCAGACTACCTTTCCTTGTATCTGTGGTAAATAAGTAATTATTATAACTAAAAAGGTATTACCATAGCCAAGATGGCTGTGAAGACATTATGGAAGATTTCTTATATCTTCTATAAGAAAAGGTGAGAAAAATCGAAAGATTATTAAACCCCAGAAATTCCAGCACATCAGATTAGATGATGATTATGTGACACAGATTCAGGTAATACATGTAATTCAAAAGAAAGTGGAGAAAATTCTAACTTTTGGAAAGCACCTAAAAAACAAGAGCAAAATGAACCTATCAAACATCTGTGTACGATATGATGTTACAAACAAAACAGAATCGTATACGGACACCAAAAAGCCAGGAGAACAAAACGAATTAAAGCACTTTTATGGCCTGAAATTCTTCCAAGTTGCAAAAATAATCAAAACAAGGAACGGTAGAGGGAGAAGATGCGCATAAAAGGAAGAAGCACCCAGCTGGGATGAATGTAATCCAACAGGAGTCAAAGGTGACTCGATGGACACTGAACACACTCTGTAATATTCTTCCCCAACCCCTTCCAAAGACTGACACACATGAACAAACAAACAAACAAACAAACGTGAGAATAAACACAGACTGTATTAATGATATTAATGATATTTATCTCATGTTTTGCTAGTGGAAAACAGAATTGTGTGCTTTTCTAAAAGATGTATTATACAGTACGTACACCGAGATGTTGACGTGTGAAGGTGTGAATTGCAAGCTCTGGCTGTAAACTATGCACTGTATATCCAAACCTATACAACATAAGGCTTTGTGTGTGGAAACGTTAGCATGATGCAGCAGAGGAGACTTTCATAGACCACCCACACACACACACACACACACACACACACACACACACACACACACACACAGAGCTGTAAATTTCTCCTACTCCTCCTTTATTCTTGGGTCTCCTTGACAGTTTCATATCGGATATACATGTATGCAGAGACCTTCAAGAAGTGTATGATTTCGTTTACTTTCCCACTTTCTTTGGCTGTGGGTATTGCATACATGGTTGTATCCCTATTTAGAGCTTTGAATAATTTAGTGCATTAGTTCTGTACAGTTATTATTATAATCATTGTTGTTGTTAGTACCTGTCCTTGAAACCAGGCTGCAAACAAACACATGCACACACATGTCTTTTCTGATCATACTGTATGTATTTAACTATGTTTTATTTATTTACCTACTTGTTATTATTTATTTATTATTTATTTATTTGATATTTATTATGTATTTATCCAATGCGTATTTATTCATTCAGAAACATTAATGAAGAATTCCTCTTGCTTCCTGCATCTAGAAATTAATTAAGAAAGAAATGATAATAATTTTTCTAACTCAAAATTGATTTCAATTAAAATCTGATTTTTCTGTTTTAACCCTAAGCATTACTACTACAAAGTTTGTAACTAATGATTAGATCCCTATTTTTTTTTCCCCTAAATATTTTTCCACATCCTGATCCTTGAATCTTTATCAAACATTTATTGGCTAAAGAGCGGATCTCAGAACAATTTCTGCCTCTGATAGCTTTGATTAAGTCTCAATTCAGATTCCCCGTAAATCCCATATGCTCATATTTCTATCCCTGTATGACTTTTACTGAAATTGACAAATGAGTTGATGATGCAATCAGGGAAACATGCTCAAGGTCTTCCTCTCCTCTCTTGCTCACATCTTTGTCAGTGTTCCTGGAATCATCCTTCATCCATTGGGATCAATATCCTCCTTCAGTAACAAGATTATACAGCGCCTATCATGGGACTGCCTAGAAGTCAGTAGATGTAGTGTACTAGTTATTATTCTAAAGAAAATAAAGTATATTCCAGTGGAAACCTGAACCGTGGTCTGTTTTTCCTCTTACAGTTGTAACTGATGTCTTTTTGTAACTTTGTAAAGCTATAGATGAGTTGCTCTATTTGTTAATGAAAGCCTATGAGCCATTTCATAGTGGTTATAAATAGCTTCATGACTATTATTTCCTGTTTGCACAATAGAACAAGCATCAGACTATTGAATAAAGTAAGTAAAACTTTATAATACTGATTCAACTACCAGATTTGGTATAATACAAATTTTAATGGGTCTGTTGATAGCACATCAGTTGGAATTACACTTATTGTACAGTTGAGGTCATAATTTTACATACTCCCCAAAGAATCTGCAAAATGTTAATGCCTTTTAAAACAAAAGAGAGATCATAAAAATTGCAATTTTCTTTTGTAGTTAGTTCTGCCCTGAATATGTTATTTCACATAAAAGTCCACAAGACACAATAATGGCTAAATTTACACAAATAAACCATTTCAAAACTTTACCTATGCTTGGTTTTTAATACTGTGTTGTTACCGGCATGATCAATGATTTGGTTTTATTTTTAATGTTTTGTGAGGGCCTCCAGGCCCTGCACATTCTTTAATTTTCCAGCATCTTCTGTATATTTGATTCCTTTCCAAGAGTGACTATATGATGTCGAGAACCATATTTTCACACTGAGGGACTCGTACACGACTGTTACAAAAGGTGCAAACATTCACTGATGCTCAAGAAGGCAACACGATATATTAAGATCCTAGGGGGTGTAAACATTTGAACGGGATGATCGGTGTAAATTATTATTTTGTTTAAAGATTTGTTTTTCATTTAGTACCGACATTCAGAAGTGACATACAGTGCCTTGCGAAAGTATTCGGCCCCCTTGAACTGTTCGACCTTTTGCCACGTTTCAGGCCTCAAACATAAAGATATAAAACTGTAATTTTTTGTGAAGAATCAACAACAGGTGGGACACAATCATGAAGTGGAACCAAATTTATTGGATATTTCAAACTTTTTCAACAAATAAAAAACTGAAAAACATTTGAATAGTTTCCAGAATATTCCAGATCCTTCAGCCGTCAAAAGTAGACCTTTATGACTTCTACTTTCAACCTGACAGTGTAGCCTCTATATTGTAGATTATATTCAATTTGCTTCTTAAATTTAGAAACACCTTGTGTTTTCTTCAGTTCTACGGAATACATTTGTTTGTTTGTTTGCTTTTTTTCATGTTCCTGAGCTTTCTGGTTATTTCTGAAGGTAACTAGTGTTCAGCTTTCATCGGTACTACTTGAGGCACTAATTTTGAATGTAACCAGTTTGACTGTAATTTTAATTAAATTAGTTATACAAATGAAAGATCTCAATGTAAAGTGTTTTTCTTAAATTTCCTTAAATTTGAATTGTCCTAGGTTTTAAATGTTTTTGGTGACACTGTTTTCACAGAAGCAAACAAAGTAATTATCAGAAACAAAACAGGCCACCCCCACAAACAACAACAAACAGTGAAATAAACACAAGAGACAAACTTGAGGTAATAAAGGGTACATGTTACTTCCTAAGAGTAAACACAGAGTTACTTTAATTAGTAATTTGCTAGTAGAGATAGAGTCATGTCGGTATGATGAAATGTAAACATAATCGAGATTGACTGAAGAATAGCAAATAAACTATTTATTGCAAACAAATAACCACTCAAAATAAATAACTATCTATATGTCAACATAAATAGTTAACTATTAAGAAATAAACACCTACATATTAAAATACATTTTCCATTTTCAATATATATTAAAGAACAAAACACATAAAAATAAATAAGATGAAGGTTGAGATGTTTGTTGAGGATGTGAACATGCTTCTAGACATGCCCCATATGTTCGCACAGGATGAGTGTGCTGAAATCGTGGAGAAGATGCAGAGCATTGCCAAGAACCAGGGGAGAAAAATTGACACCACATCACTCTCTACGTACAACTTCTTCATTAACAGGGTCAAAGAGAACCTGCATATAGTCCTGGTCATGAGCCCTATCGGTGATGCATTTCAGAACCATCTACGCATGTTTCCATCTATGATTAACTACTGCACTAATTAACTATTGACTCGTTCTAGGCGTGGCCTACAGATGCACTTGAGTTGGTCACTAACAAATTCCTGGTAGATGTGGAGCTGGAGAATCATATCAGGAGAAAGGTGATGGAGATGTGTAAGACATTTCAGGAAAGCATGCAGAAGCTTTCGGAGCAGTATAACTCACAGCTGAGTAGGCATAATTATGTAACTCCCACCGCCTATCTAGAGCTGATCCTCACTTTTAAGACACTTCTGAAGGCCATGCGCAATGAGGTACATGTTCAGGAATCTCAGAATGTTCAGAAATACTCGACTTTGCCACCTCACAGGTGGCACTGATGCAGCAGGAGCTGACGGCTCTTCATCCTGAGCTGATCCAAAACTCAGCTCAGATGAGATGATGGTGAAGATCGAGAAGGAGATGATAGAGGTGGATGCAAAGAAAGAGCTTGTTGCCGCTGACAATGATAATGAGGCTCAGGATGAGTGTGAAGGAGACCTTGCACAAGCAATGCCAGCACTGGAAGCAGCTTTTTTGGCTCTCAACACGCTGAAACCTGCTGACATCACAGTGGTAAAGTCCATGCAGAACGCTCCTGGTCCCATTAAACTCAACATGGATTACCGGGGTGGAATGCCAGTGGAATGGCATAAGATTAGCATGAAAAGGAAAGTACCATGTTCTGAAGACTTCGCACTTAGCAACACCCTTAGAAAACACCATTCAGTTTGCAACATCTGTCCTCCTGGAGAATGTGGGTGAGGAGCTGAATGCTATTCTAGAGCCAGTTCTCCTGAAGCAGACATTCAAGCAGCAAAGTGTAGAATACCTGACGTTGGGCGAGAACATCACTGAATATTCTCAAGACTTCCAGTTCTACATGACCACTGGCTTGAGGAACCCACAATACCTGCCTGAAGTGGCCATGAATTTTATGATCACACCTCTCGGGCTGTAAGACCAGCTTATCGACATTGTCGCTGTTAAAGAGAAAACAGACCTGAAAGAAAAGAAAAACCAACTCATGCTTGAGAGTGCAGCCAACAGCAAGCAGCTTAAAGAGATAGAGGACAAGATACTGGAAGTTCTCTCCTCATTCCAAGGGAACCTGGAAGATAAGATGGCTATATAGGTGCTGCCTCTATGAGATTAATGTCTGAGGAGATCTTGGAGAAGCAGAAAATTGTGAGTGAAACGGAGCAGGAGATTGACAGGAAGAAGATGGGATATTGCCTCGTGGCCGAGCATTCATCCATCCTGTTCTTCTGCATCTCTGTTCTGGCCAACATTGAGTCAATGTATCAGTACTCGCTCACATGGTTTATCAGTCTCTGTCTTCACTCCATTGCTTTTTTTTTAAATTTATATTTTTTATTGATTCTCATATACTTTTCAGAGTACAACAAAATATATCAATACAGAATAAATTTTTTTTACTCCAATAACAGCCCCTCCCACCCCACCCATGAATGTTTACATATGATTAATTTATTTACATTTACATTTACATTTATTCATTTAGCAGACGCTTTTATCCAAAGCGACTTACAAGTGCACACTCACACACCAATGGT
>JAFFST010055662.1:303024-313917 GCA_022414735.1 Noturus placidus
GGGGGGGGGTCTGTGAGAGTGCATTAGTCTGAAAATGAAACTGAAACTTGATGGTAAAAGAAAAGTGTATGTTCATGTGTGTGTCACTAGTGAATAGTGAGTGAATGACATTCTTCCAGATACAGGAAAATAGCTTCAGTTCACATCAAACAGACTAGAGTATAAAATGTGATCTCTGTGACCTTGACTGTGGCATGGTTGTTTGTGCCAGACAGGCCAGATTTAATATTTCAGAAACTGCTGATCTCTTGGGATTTGCATGCACAGCAGTCTCTTTAGTTTACAGAGAATGGTGTGGGAGGGAAACACATCCATTGAGTGGTAGTTCTGCAGGTGGATACATCTTGTTGACAGAGGTCAGATGAGAATAGCCAGACTGTTTCGAGTAACTCAAATAACCACTTTTTACAACCATGGTTAGCAGAAAAGCTTGCATCTTAGAATGCCCAACATTTTGAACCTTGAGGTGGATGGGCTACAACATCAGAGAGTTAAATTGGGTTCCAATCCTTTCATCAAGAACAGGAATCTGTGGCTACAGTGTGCACAGACTGACTGAAACTGGGCATTTAAAGATTAGAAAAAGGTGATGTTTTTGAACTGTCCTTCAAGTGTCCAGTTTTGGTGAGCCTGTGCACAGTGTAGCCTCAATATTTATATTAATCCTTAAATTCATGTTTGAACTCATAGTCTTGTTTCCTTTCAGATCTTTGTGTTGAATTAGTTATAAGCTGCACCTATGTTTAGTCTCTCACTTACTTGAGCAGATGACTCCAGCGTCTTCGTGATGTCCACAGTTGTGCTGTCCCCAGCCCAAGTTGAAGCAGTCAACCAGAAGCCTCTCGTTACCGTCACAGTCCACATTGTCGAGTAGGATTGGACCAGAGCCGTAGCCAAAGTAAGCCAGTGGAATGGCTGCCAAGGCAGGTCCACACCCCAGCTGCCGGCACACCACCTGAGCATTGTCCATGTCCCACTCATCATCACACACTGTGCCCCAGATGTTTTCGTAGAAGACTTCCACGCGACCCTGACAGCTGCTGTTCCCACTCACCACACGTATGGTGTGCTGCTCTGGATGCAGGAGTGGAAAGATGTCAAGAGAGAATTTTATTGTCATCTTTATAATAACAAATGTGTAATGTTTTGTTGATACATCTCAGCAAAACTCAGCATGGAAATGGAATCCGAATGTTGAGTCATTGCTGATGACGGCCATTTTGATCAGGCCGGCCCACTGCTACTCTGTAGCCTTAAAATGAAATATAGAGGACTCTGATATTGTGACACTGCATTTTGTTACCTTTTGTGGTAAAGGATGTGGTTGGATTAGTTGGTGTTGTTTCTGTAACTTGAGCAGTCATTCCTGTCTCTGAAGAAAGCAGATGAAAAAAAGCATATTCTAAAGATAGAAAGTAAAAAAGACCACAAAGTGGTGTATTAATCACAGTCTTATATCTATTCTGCAAAATATCCCCCACTTGTGAGCTCAGAGAGGTACTGCAAAAGGGTACTCCTCTTGCTGACTGCTACTGGTATGTGAATGCACTGTGTATGTGTCTCTGAGCCCTGTACATATTTGTGTGTGTGTGTGTGTGTGTGTCTGTGTGTGTGTCTGTGTGTGTGTCTGTGTGTGTGTATGTGTGTGTGTGTGTGTGTGTGAATGTTAGCAGATGAGTTATTTAATTCAGTCTACTGAAATGCAAGCCGCTTCAGTCACCTGACTCTCTGTACACTGATTTATGTGAAGTGAAATGTCTTCAAAAGTCTGAGATCATTAAATCTATTTTGCATTCTCTTCTAATTTAGTACAAAAGCTACTAAATCATTGAACATTATAGGAATAGTTCAATGAATTTCAGAATTTCTTAGGATTCTGTACGTCACCATTTTGCTTTAATGTCAGAGGCATGGAGTCCATAAATTTGTGTAAAACATGGAAATCTATTTTAGATCAAATGCATCAGAGTGTCATTTAAACATGTGCTTCAGTGGAAGAGATAAGACTGAAGGAAAATCAACATCACAAATTCTCTTCAATTGAAATAGTGGCACGAATATAGTGACGCATTTTGAATATTGTATATTATGGATCTCGAACATTTCCTTTCTTTTTTCTTTCAATTTTTCAAAATCCTAAAACCTTCCCAAATTTTCAGTGTGATCTAAGACTTCTGGAGCCCACTGTATGCCAGCAGGTAATGGTAACACATCAATGCAATTTATACCTGCTGGGATTTCAGTATGGAAGAATGCATTGTCTATGGTCTCTGTGTTGACAGGAGGAGCAGTGGTTGTGGTCAGTCCTGCAGAGTGGGGGGGGGTATAAGGAGATAGACATAGTGGCAGACGTTCGGAAGTCACCAGCTGATGCAACAAGAGACATTTGTGTTTCATTATTACAATTTTTGCATAATTCTATTGCTATAAACTTGTAAAAATCGACAAACTTTAAGGGTTTGAATATGTTTGCCTCCAGCTTTGTAACTTTCCATGATAAATCAATCACATTTGCTTTCTATCTAAAGTATGGGAATTTTAATTAGCCCAGCCCTTGCAGACTGTATACTTAAACCTACTTGTGCAGATGACTCCAGCGTCCTCGTGATGGCCGCAGTTATGAATGCCCCATCCAAGGCTGTAGCATGTGGCCAGTTGGCTCTCTGAGCCACTGCAGTGTACATTGTCCAACAGGATAAGACCTTTACCATAGCCAAAGTAAGCGTTGGTGGTGTAGGTGACGACAGGGCCACATCCAACCTGCTGGCACACCACAGCCGCGTCTCGCATGCCCCAGTCATCGTCACATACCGTTCCCCAGCTTCCCCGGTAGTAGATTTCCACCCGGCCCTGGCAGTGGTCCAAGCCGCCCACCAACTGGATTGAACCGTCCCCTGATGTCAGAAAAAGGGTTTGCTATCCAGTGGTTCATTTCTAAAACTTGGTGGGAGTCAAATAGCAGTAAATTAAGGCAATGTGCGAATGTACAGTATAATCTCAAAGACTGGTGGAATGGTTTCAATACTTCGCCCTAGATCAGATAATGGACACACTGAATAAGCATGATAATATTTTAGTACCAAAATCTCTGAAGTAGCAAACTGGACAAAGCTTTTTGGTCAAATGCTTGTTCAATTTTTTTTCATATAAATATCGCAATCTTTCATATAAGACTAATTCTGTATATTGCATTGACTCAGAAGTTGGACTGCCTTTTGATTCTAGACCACAATGCCAGCACAAGAAAATATTTGTTCATTCTCATCCTTTCTGGAGCTTTAACATCATAACATGAAGATTCTTTGAGTATCAGTGACTTACATAAACCAGAGTTCCTGCGAGCTGGAGTGCTGGGCTCCTCAGACAGTTCTTGAGGCCCTAACACAGTGTTACCTGTAGTGATAGATAGATAGATAGATAGATAGATAGATAGATAGATAGATAGATAGATAGATAGATAGATAGATAACACCTTTCACATTTCACATCATGTGACCAACAAAAAGAATACACTGAAATTCTTTTGTTAGCCAGATAGACAATATTTCACTAGATAGACAATATTTTTTGTTATTTTTTAAATGTAGAAAAGTAACAGTTCCATTGATTTGGCTTTACCTTTGCAGGTGACAGCCACATCCTCATAATGGTAGCAGTTGTGGATGCCCCAGCCTTGATTGCCACACAGGCTCAGGTCCATCTCTCCCCCTTTGCAGTCAACATTATCGAGCAGGATGGGCCCGGAGCCCTGTCCAAAGCGAGAGCTTGTGCCAACTGCCACAGCCAGACCGCACTCCAACTGTCGGCACACCACGTTGGCATCCACCATGTCCCAGTCATCATCACACACTGTGCCCCATGTACCATTGTACTGCACCTCGACACGACCCTCACACTGGGTCCTGCCATTTACCAACCGCACTAAAGGAGCAGGAGAATGAAATGGTGAGCGGTAAGGACAGGTGGGATAAACAATGTGTGCTGAAATATTTTTCTTGAAAGGAAAAAGGCTAATTTGGGGATTTGAGGAGGAGATGGTTCTGTTTTTTTTTAAAGCATACTTTAGAAAAGAATCACCTTTAGCGACAGAAACATTGTCAGTGTATTTTGAGTTATTATGAAAGTGAAACATAAAGTACTTGTACTTTCTCCCCAAAAGGTATGGGGCTTTCCTTAACAATTTTTTTCCCCTGACAATGGTCATTGCCATTATGTCATTATGTTTGAGTTTTGAGTATTTTTGCTTTACTTTTTAGCAGGTCCTAGTCGGTCATTTGTAGAAGAATGGTGAACGATTTTTTTTTGTAAGCCACTTTGTCCATTTTGCTTTAATCGCAGCACATCTCATTCATGTTTACATTCTACCCTACAGAAACAAAATGCTTAGTTTCATTACTTAGTGACTCATTGAATCTGTTTAATCAGACTGGTAGTCTTATTCATCCATCCATTTTCTATACCGGTTATCCTACACAGTGGTGCAGGGGAGCCTGGAGCCTATCGGAAGGAATTTGGGGCACAATGCAGGGGACACCCTGGACAGGGTGCCAACCCATCACTGGGTACAATCGCACAGGCCATTTGGAAATGTCAATAAGCCTACAATGCATGTCAATGGACTCACGGGGAGAACATGCAAACTCCGCACACACAGGGTGGAGACAGGATTCGAACGCCCAATCCTGGAGGTACAAACAAAAAAACCCTGAAAACTTTTTTCACTTTTTTCACTTTCACCCTAATTTAGTCTTGGCCAATTCCCACACCAGCTAGCTCTCTACTATCATTCAACTGCTACAAACCGAGGAGGGTGAAGGCTAACATGTGCTTCTTCTAAGACATATGAAGCTAGCCAACACCGTCTTTTCAAACTGCTCTTCATGCAGCATCACTCACTACAAGGAAAGCCCAGAGAGCACGTTTTGTTCTTTTGGACTCCTGGCCATGGATAGCCATGGCATCGTTGGGATTCGAACTCGGAATCTTGAGTTCTTCTAGACAGTAGCGCTAATTCCTTTCTGTTGCACCGCTTGAGAGCCCAGAACTTTTTGTCTTATTAATTTAGCTTCAGTCAAGACATGTATCACTCACATAACTACATATTTGACATATATTGTTTCATAGTACTAACTGAATAACACATTTTAAGCTGAATAACTGCATAATAATCAGTGACTTCAACAGGTTAGTCCAGGAGGATATTAGGTGTTTTTAAAAAAAAAAAAAAAAAAAAAAGAAAAAAAAAAAAAACCAGTCATTTAGGAAAACTGCTACAAAAAATTGTTATATTCTGCCAACTTAATAAATTATAACCAGATACAAAATTACTAGTTTATTGGTCATATTCCTCTCCAACTCCCACCAGTGCCTGCCTTGACCTGCTTGTGTCTACTCCTCTCACTGCCAACCTGGCAGAACCTTGGGATAAACTGCTCAGACTGCCCATCAATCATATAATCCTGGTTGTGTCTTCCATCCATCTGTGTATGAATTCCACCTGCTATAGGCATGAATGCTCTAGTGCCTTACTGTCTGCTACTAATAACACAAGAGGGAAGCTATATATAATGATATAATGATAGCTCATCACAAGAATGCTTCTAATCCTCATTGATTTTATGGCACAAAATAAGGCTAAATATGAAATACGACTCCCAGAAATGAATAAGATGGAAAAGGGAGAGAGAGAGAGAGAGAGAGAGAGAGAGAGAGAGAGGTGGCACAGTAATGGAAAAGAGGATTATGTAAATTGAGAACAAGAGGAAGTGACCTGTTTTTTTTTTTGTGCCTTGGATCTGTATGTGATCCTTCCTCCCTATCTTTCTCTGCCTCCATTTCATTTTCATCTGTGAGTCTTTGTTTTTTAATAGATGTATTCTTTGTCTGAAGTGTGTTAGAGGAGAGGAAATTAAGGCAGGAGAATAGGCTCACATAGACGCTGGGTGTCGACTGTCCTGTTATTGCCTGAGAGAGCGAGAGAGCGAGAGAGAGAGAGAGAGAGAGAGAGAGAGAGAGAGAGAGAGAGAGAGAGAGAGATTTTAGTCAAATTATTTGTTGAAAGGAGGTTCTTGGCCCTCCATAGTTACAGTACTCCCTATCTACTATATCTATTTTCCTGTAATTTTAGACCCAATGAAACAGGAAGCCAATTTAGCTCAGTCTGTGTTAGTAGCTAGACTCAGTACAGAGCAGACATAAACATAGCAATGCACTTCATGACATCAGCAAAATATGATTATAAAATATACATCTGTAAAGTACAACATTTAATAGAAAAACTATTACAAGGACCACAGAACTGCAGATCTACATAAAACATTAAAATTACTACTGATTTGTCCCCCACCAAATTTTCTAAATATAAATTTACCAGATATATGCATGTATAGTATGTACCCATTAACTACTCTGTGCTGGCATGACTGCAAGTCAAGTCTCTGTTCTATGGCCTTTTTTTTTAAATGATTGTTTTTTTTTTATAATTGTTGCTGTATGTGTTACAAAGCCATTTCTTACACCAGGTATGAGGGACATAATGCCAAGGAGTCCATCATTTTTTGAATCACGTTACATTGATGGACATCAAAAAAACGAAAGTTATTATTAGGGTATTATGGTTCCAAGTTATAAGTCAAATCAAGCCACTTATATTGAATAAGTTTAAATCAAATGTCTGTAATTTAAGTATAAATAACATCAAAAATCTAACTGCAGTTTTAATAAAACTAGGAAAAGTGCTTGTCTGTATGATATGAAGACATTTCCGATCTTTAAACTCAATGTAACTGGTTTGGGTTCTGTGGGTGTAAAGCTTAAATGGTGTTTACCAAATACACCAAGTACAATATTTGAATGTTTAATTTATATTCATACTATATTTTGTGCTGAAATCATAAAAATCTTTGGCTTTGCCTCAGCTCCCCATGTGATCAATTTCAGTTAACACTAGCTGGCTATAATTAAGACCTTGTTTTCATGATGTCATGCAAGGACAAGACATTCACATCTCCCCATACAGATACACTGTCCACAGTAAATAATTTCCGTGCCATACAACGGCACCATCAGAAAGCTTTTACATCAAAGCCTTTCCCCATTTAAGTCAGTTTATTGGTCATTTTTACTATTATTCACTCAAATGAAATCCCTTCTGTACAAAGATATGTATACAGTATGTAGGAAGATTAAACCTAGGTTACTATGAATGAGAATCAATTTCATTAATTACATATCCAATGTAGAATAACTATGTCAAATACAAGTGAAGAATTTTTTTTATGTGATTTGAATAGTAATAAGGTGATTTGCTTACTAAGAACTGATCGTCTCATCACTTTGTGATCTGCAAGAGAGAGAAAAATGCAAGGCAAACTGAGACCCATTATTCAAAGCCCATAAACTCAGTGTAGAAACTCAAATATACTTTCAAGATCAACATTTGAATTCAAACATACACACACACACACACACACACACACACACACACACACACACACACACGAGAGATGTATTTCCTCAACTTTCTCTTCTGCAAGCATCTAGCCGTTTATTTGTGTTGCATCTCATTTGAAGAAAATGCTATGAAAGATATGATATGATCATGATAATGATACGAAAGTACATACACTGTTTTAACAACATCTACATTTACAGTACTTTACAGTGAGATATACTTGGAGTAGCATCAACATTGCAGCTGAAGATGAAGATGACTAAATACTTAATCTCTTCAAGGTCCACAATGGAAGATATATCTCTGAAAGATACTGAGGATATCTCCACTCTTCAGTAATCTCCACCTTCAGCCTGCTTCAGGTCAGATTAATGCTGAGACTTTTTCTGCCTTTATCTTTTTAAAGACATAATTGTTGTGAAATGATCGAGTCCCTTCTCAGTCCTCTTTTGTTAAGGATGAAGCAGGTTGCTTTTCGGCTTACACACAAACAGATACACACACACACACACACACACACACACACACACACATCCTGTGTATTCACCAAGTGGTAGGCGCATATTAAAGGCCAGCAGCAGTAGTGAGGCTAGTAGAGAGATGAGGAGACATGTGGAGGCTTTCCAACGCCTGTACACACTACTGAACACCCCCTGGACTTGCATGGCAGTCTGAGGAAGGAGCCACCCAGATACCTACACACACACACACACACACACACACACACACACACACACACACACACGTATATACTGTGTATATGTATATCCTGTATACAGTATCTCACAAAAGTAAGTACACCCCTCACATTTGTGTAAATATTTGATGATATCTTTTCGTGTGACAAAACTGAAGAAATGACACTGTGCTACAATGTAAAGTAGTGAGTGTACAGCTTGTGTAACAGTGTAAATTTACTGTCCCCTCAAAATAACTCAACACACAGCCATTAATGTCTAAACTGCTGGCAACAAAAGTGAGTACACCCCTAAGTGAAAATGTCCAACTTGGTCCAAAGTGTCAATATTGTGTGTGGCCACCATTATTTTCCAGCACTGCCTTAACCCTCTTGGGCATGGAGTTCACCAGCGATTCACAGGTTGCCACTGGAGTCCTCTTCCACTCCTCTATGACAACATCACGGAGATGGTGGATGTTAGAGACCTTGTGCTCCTCCATCTTCCATTTGAGGATGCCCCACAGATGGTTAATAGGGTTTAATCCATCACCTTCTCCCTCAGTGTCTTTAGCAAGGCAATGGTCATCTTGGAGGTATGTTTGGGGTCGTTATCATGCTGGAATACTGCCCTGTGGCCCAGTCTCCGAAGGGAGGGGATCATGCTCTGTTTCAGTATGTCACAGTTCATGTTGGCATTCATGGTTCTCTCAATGAACTTTAGCTCCCTGGTGCCAGCAGCACTCATGCAGCCCCAGACCATGACAGCCCCACCACCATGCTTGACTGTAGGCAAGACACACTTGTCTTTGTACTCCTCACCTGGTTGCCGTCACACATGCTTCACACCATCTGAACCAAATAAGATTATTAGTCTCATAATCCATGTCTTCAGCTAACTGTTTGCGGACTTACTTGTGCATCATCTTTAGAAGAGGCTTCCTTCTGGGACGACAGCCATGCAGACCAATTTGATGCAGTATGCAACGTATGGTCTGAACACTGACAGGCTGACCCCCCACCCCTTCAACCTCTGCAGCATTGCTGGCAGCACTCATACGTCTATTCATTAAGGGAACCATGAATGCCAACATGTACTGTGACATACTAAAGCAGAGCATGATCAGTATGCAGTATTCCAGCATGATAACAACCCCAAACACACCTCCAAGATGACCACTGCCTTGCTAAAGAAGCTGAGGGCGAAGGTGATGGACTGGCCAAACATGTCTCCAGACCTAAACCCTATTGAGCATCTGTGGGACATCCTCAAACAGAAGGTGGAGGTGCACAAGGTCTCTTAACATCCACCAGCTCCGTGATGTCATCATGGAGGAGTGGAAGAGGACTCCAGTGGCAACCTGTGAAGCTCTGGTGAACTCCATGCCCAAGAGGGGTTTAAGCAGTGCTGGAAAATAATGGTGGCCAAACAAAATATTGACAATTTGGGCCCAATTTGGACATTTTAACTTAGGGGTGTACTCACTTTTGTTGCCAGCGGTTTAGACAGTAATGGCTATGTGTTGAGTTATTTTGAGGGGACAGCAAATTTACACTGTTACACAAGCTGTACACTCACTACTTTACATTGTAGCACAGTGTCATTTCTTCAGTGTTGTCATATGAAAAGATATCATCAAATATTTACAACAATGTGAGGGGTGTACTCACTTTTGTGAGATACTGTATGTATACTACATATGTAAACACTTTATACATATATACTATATACTGTATATGTATACACTGCGTGTGTGGACAGTACCACTTTATCTTTTCATATCTTTTAACATAGATCACTTTTTTTGTGAACACTCTTTCATATAATGTACAGTCAGATTTCAAAAGATTTAAGTGTTCCTCCAGTGTCTGGAATACTGGTCCTCAGCACTGCTCTCTCTACTCTGATTGGACAGCTATTATGTCCATAGTGCTATGTGGCTTGAAGTAAATAGATTTTTGTTTTAACAATAACATCTGCAATCGATATACACTGCTGTTTAAGGAAAACAATATTGCGGATCCACAAACACTTTCACTGACATTCAAAACTCCACACAGACGGCAAACCAGGGACCCTGGCGCTATAATATGGCAACACTACACCTTGCACCACCATGCTGTCATCTTACATGTATGAAAACTAAAAAAAGATACAATTTTAAGAAGTACTCATATCTCCACATCTAGGGATATTAAACCCTGAGAGCTGTACTGGAGAAACTAAGTTTCTAAGTGGTTCGAAATTGATATATTAACAACCTGAAATCTCATACACACTGTTTATTGTATACTTGCCCAAAATACTGGAAATTTTACTATAAAGCATACATTTCTGGAAGCAACTTGACACTGAAAGCTCTTGCAAGGAACATATTCTAACCCTGCTGTTACACAACTCATATATGTCTATGAGTCATGCTGAAGATGAATCCATGTGACCTTTTTCATTTTTCCGTTTTGCTTTTCCCAAATCCCTCCTGACCTTCCATTGGAATGCGAGCAAACTGCAAGCTGGTGCACAGGATCCCAGGACGAGCAGAGAATTTGATATTGGGCCTAGGCAGATAGTGGACATTCCGGGGCCGTGGGCACAAAAAGCTGTTTCTGCTGCCTGTTTCTGGGACCTAAGGGCTGCTTCCTGCGAATCTTTCACTGGGGCTCTCCAGAATGCTTAGGCAGCCGATGACACCAGCCGGGCGCCTCTCGTCTCCCTCTGTCCAGTGATGGAGGTAATCGAGGGGGGAATAATATGGGGGGGGGG
>JAFFST010055662.1:313937-327981 GCA_022414735.1 Noturus placidus
CACAGGAGTCGGCATGGGTAAATACACAGATACTGTCCTCTGTATCTGCATGCACAGTGGAACTCACTACACTTCAGTTGTGTAGTGTATATAGTAATTACTTTAACACTCTTTGGTGATTTATGAATTTGTTTTTATGCTAGAGAGGTGCCAAGCCTGCTCTTTTTAGTACAAGGATTCAGTAATGCTGGTCCACAGCTGGTTTGTAGATGTTGCTTTTAGACTTCCACTCCAGGACAGTAATCAAAATGATGTTAATAATAATTATAATCATTATCAAACAGGATTCAAGGCACACAAAGGCTATTTTGCAATGCAACAAGCGTAGTGTAGCATAACTGATATCTAACCCCGAAAGTACTTCACTCAAATCATCTATGAAAAAAACAAACATTGTAGTAAAGCTGCTACTCACTCACCACACTTTTTGCATGCTACTGTATATTTAAAGGAATTGGTGGCATGGTGGTGCAGCACGTGACTCCAGGGTCCCCACCTCATTTCTGATCTTGGGTTACTGTGTGTGTGGAGCTTTGTGTGTTCTCCATTAGGTTTCTCTGGGTTATCTGGTTTCCTTCCACCTCCCAAAAACACTATTTTGGCTAGGCGAATTGGTGTCCCTAAATTGTCCCTATTTGTGAATGAATGTGTGAATGGACAGGTATCCTCTCAGGGTGTATTCCTGCCTCATGCCCAGTGTTCCTGGAGTAGGCTCCGGATCCACCAATACCCAGATACTAAAGATGAATAAATGATTGAAAGGATCAGCAAAGGCTGATCAATTCCGAAACCAACACAGCACAAAAATAATAACACTAGCGGAGTTATGAATTTCATTGTGTTTAAATGATGTTGTTTCACCAGAAAATGTAGTTTTATGAAATAGCATTCTACGAATTGTGCTTAACCCACAACTGAAGTTTAAATTCACTAATGTTTCTCCGTAGCTACTTTTCTTTCTGTGACAGTCCTGTGATTTGAACACTCAACATTTAAGTCATTACCATTAGCTACTGATTGACCAGCCCATGAAGCACTAGATGATTAGCTGAATCATGTGCCTTCAAAGAGTTCAACAGAAATGTATAATCCTGATGACCACAATATCAGAAACAGGTAATGATACCGTACTTTTAGCATTAAGGTGCATGCATCTCTCATCGAAACCCAGATCTCTCTCTTTTCTGAATCCTACTCACTTCCTCCTGGTGACTCTCACTTCTCTGCATTGCTACTTGGCTGTGGACATTTTAAGCGTTTCGTAAAATCCCATCACATGGCTTCTTTTCTCTGCAATTAGGGCCTGCTGATTTTTCAACACAGCCATGCACTAATTTCCTTCATTTTTTAAACGCTGCTCTCGCAGAGCACTCTAAGCCAGCAGACAAACACTCTAGTTATGTAGCATGAAAAATAATCTAGTCTCCAGTGTTATGTTTTTCAATACACCATTCATGGATTCACAGGGGAATAATGTTGCCTTTTGTGTTGCTCATGCTTCCCCTCCCTTTCCTTTCCTCTTCTTCCCAACTCTGAGCTGAAAGATCTCAGGTTCACACACACATTGCCTATTAAAACAATCCACAAATAAAATACTGGAAAAAGAGCAATTCTTTGTTTGTCTCTTGCTCTTGCTCTTGTCTCTGTCTGTCCCTCTGTCAAGATTTTGTCATTTAAAAATGCCTTCCACTTCCTTGCATCTGTCAGCATTAGTCCATTATAATAAAGATTTAATCATTTTATTATGCTATCAATTAAACCCAGACAACAAATAGGACGTCTTATATATTTATATATTTATACAAAGTGTATGAATACTATGGATAATGCAAAAAATAAATAAATAAATAAATAAATAAATAAATAAAAATAGGGTTCCCATAGAACACACAACTTTCCATCTTTTCTAATTTAAAAGTTAACATCAGCCAAGGTTTTAATAAAAAATCACACATCGGTTTGTTAAAAGTCCATTTTTGGTTCATCTCAATAGCCACTTGCACTTTCCTACAAATATATAAGCAAAACTTCTAAAAAAAAACCAAACAAAACAAACAAACAATATCTATGACGAGATCATTAAGATGAGAAACATACCTTAGATAATTGTAGGCTTTTTCTTGCCCTCACAAGACAAATAATATAATCCCCACAAAATATGAGTTTTATCACCAAAAAGGCAGTAGATTTTGTCCTGTGATTTCAGATAGCTGTTACCTCACGGGACAGTTTTCCACCTGTTGGAGTTACACATAAGAACCTAGTGCAAGAGAAGGAGGGGGGAAAAACAGCGTCCGGCTGCAAAGATACAGGGTCGTTCATCTCCAACGCTATAAGTATTTGGCTTTTCTCCTACAGTTCAAATAAGACCTGAGAAATGTATCACTACTGTATATTAATGTATGCCCTGACACTTGGTCCCTGCCGCTATCAGCACAAAGAATGAAGAGGAGCAAGGAAGTGAGAAAAAGGAGAAAGAGGAAGAGCTGAAAGCCAACCCTTCACTGGTACCTGAGCATCTCTAGTTTCATGTTCAGCTCTAAGAAAGTGCGGTTCTGTTTATGTGTAAGATGATAAAGGCACATATGTGTACGAATGTGTGAATGCATGGTAAGAAAAAAATACACGGATGTTGAACTTTGTCATTTGACATGATATATAATATGTATAATGGATATAAATAGTCTACACACCCCTGTTAAAATGGCAGGTTTTGTGAAGTAAAACAATGACACTAAGATAAATCATGTCAGATCTTTTCTGACCTTTAATGTACAATTGCAAAGTATACAAATAAAGTAAAATACAATCAGAAACGTTTTTTTTTTTTGATGGAAAAAAGAAAAAACGTGAAAAACAATATCCTAGTTGCACAAGTGTGCACACCCTTAAGTGAATGCTTTGTTGAAGCACCCTTTGATTTTATTACACCACTCAGTCTTTTTCTGTATCCGTCAACTTGTGAGGACATCGCCTGTGCACAGCCAGCTTCAGGTCCCCCCACAGATTTTTAGTTGAGTTCAGGTCTGGGCTCTGGATTGGCTATTCAAAAACATTGATCTTCTTTTGGTTAAGCCGTTCCTTTGTTGATTTTGATGTATGCGTTGGGTCATTGTCGTACTGAAATGTGAAATTCCTTTTCATCTTCAGCTTATTAGCAGACCCCTGAAGGGTTTGCACTAAAAAAAAAATCAGATGGTATTTATAGCTATCCATGATTCTCTCCACCTGGATAAAAGCCCCAGTTCTGGCTGAAGAAAAGCAGCCCTAAAGCATGATGCTGCCACCACCACTCACTGTGGGTATAGTGTTCTTTGGTGTGTGTGTGTGTGTGTGTGTGTGTGTGTGTGTTGTTTTTATAGCAAACATATCTTTTGGAATTGTTAGACTTTTTGGAAATGGTCTCATCAGACCATAACACACTTTGCCATGTGGTCTGGGGCGATTTAGTTTGGTTTGGATGTTTTTTTTTGTGTGAGAAAGGGTTTCCATCTAGCCACCCTATCCCACAGCCCAGACATATTAAGAATACGAGAGATTGTTTTCACATACATTGAGTAATCAGTATTTGTTAGATATTCCTCCAGCTCATTTCGATTTGCAATTGGTCTCTTGGCAGTCTCTATGGTATTTTGTTTGTCCTTTTGTAATTTGTGGAGGGACATCCTGTTTTTGCTAATACCACTGTGGTGCTCCATTTTCTCCACTTGATGGCCTTCAAGGTGTTCCATGGTACATTTAATATTTTGGATTTTTTTTCTTGTACCCCTTTCCTGATCAATAACTTTCGAAAGTGAGACCCTGCACAGGCTTTTTCAGTTCTTTGCAGACCATGGCGTCAGCAGTCAGATGAAACCAAGAAGATGTCAAGAACATCCTACAGAAACAGCTGGTCTTTATTTGGGGTTAGTCTGAATTATTTAATTGATGGTAATTTGTGATAATTACTTGTCATGCAGCAGAGTTGGGGATAGATGCAATTGCAGTTTTGAATTTGTTTTCAAAAACCGGGAAACAAATCCAAAATGTGACACAATCTCAAAAATTGGAACTGGCACAAGGTCAGGCGATCGGCAAACAGTAATTCAGAGACACGATCCAAAATACGCAAACCTGGATGCTTCAGGGTGTTCTGGGAAAAGGAGTTCTTGATGGATTCTGGTGCTGGCGTGATACTTTTGAACATGAGATTGAATGTGATTGGTTCACTCTGAGCACACTCACATCCCTGATTATAAAAAGGTGTGCACATTCACGCAACCAGGTTATTATAACTTTTTTTTTCCCTAACGTTTTTCACTTAATTTGTTAAAATGCATTGTAAATCCACATTGATGGTGGGAAGAGTTCTGACATGACTTATATTAGTTTAATTTTTCATAACAAAAACGTTGTAGTGTACATTTAAAAACTCACTTATGGTCAGACGCTTCATCCATTGGAATGGACATCACATGGTTTTTGGTTTAAACCTATAAAATGTAATACTTTTATTATTTGAATAATGCCTGGTCACTGATTGGTCCCTGATCACCCAATCACAATGAAGACATGACTCCTTTAATCTGAGAGAGCTTCAGGCATCACATCAGGCATGGCTCACTGACAGGACCTTTTTTTTTTTTTACTTGTTTAACCTCATCAACTTGCACCTATTGTAAACTTAATAGTAGCAGGTGATAATATTTAAAGTTAAGTTGAAGATCTTTCAGAGTTGTAGAACACAGGGTTGTTTAAAACCTTCCTAAACATTGTTGCAGATGAAGTACACCCCTTCATATCAACAGTAATCCCTAATGGCAGTGGATTCTTTCAGCAGGATAATGTGTCCTGCCACACTGCAATAATTGTTCAGGAATGGATTGAGAAACATACAGAACTTACAGGAGTTAAAGGATCTGCTGCTAACATCTTGGTACCACATACCAAAGCACACCTTCAGTGGTCTTGTGGTGTCTAGATGGGTTAGAGCTGTTTTGGTGTCACAAGGAGGATATACTGTATATATATATATATATATATATATATATATATATATATATATATACTACCAACTCATAAGAACAATTACAAGTGCACAGCCACAAGCAACAAAGGTAGCAGTCTCCAAACACCCATGAGAGACATTTACATTTACATTTACATTTATTCATTTAGCAGACGCTTTTATCCAAAGCGACTTACAAGTGCTCATTCACACACCAATGGTAGCAGCTTCCATGCAAGGTGCTAGCTTGCCATCGGGGGCAACTTAGGGTTCAGTGTCTTGCCCAAGGACACTTCGGCATGGGATCACCCGGGCCGGAATTCGAACCGCCAACCCCACGATTAGTGGATTAGTGGACAACCCCCTCTACCGACTGAGCCACAGCCGCCCGAGACAAACTGCAAAGCCTTTTAGGACACATTTTCAGGCCTAAATTGCATGGTGCTCAAAGTAGACAGGACAAATCTCCACTGATGTGAAACATGTGTTATAGTAAGCATACCTAATGATCTCCCCCGTTCTTTATCTCCCTCTCCCTCAATGCTTGTGTCGAGCCACACATGATTTTATGGAGATGCGAGTGATCCTGACCCTTTCTGCTCTCCAGACCTGCTTGATCCATCCTGATGCCCTACCTCTGGATGGAGCTCTAATCAACTGGAGGTTACAGCCTGGAGCTTGCTTAGGATGGTACCGTTTGAAGTACCATGAAATGGTATGGACCTCAATTCCACACTGACATTCTCGCTGTGGTTGTTGGGACTACGGTTGCTACTATGGCCTTGGGACTGCAATTACTACATACGATTTTGCACTCAGGTCTCCTTTAGTGAACACAGGACTAGTTCACCAAACAGACTTTATATAAAAACCATAATGACCTTTCTTTTACTTTCACACTATCCGTTGTTACCCAGATGAGGACGGGTTCCTTTCCGAGTCTGGTTCCTCTCAAGGGTTCCTCCTCATATCATCTTAGGGAGTTTGTCCCCACCACCATCACCACCATCTTGTTCAATAGGGATAAATTCACACACTTAAAATCTGCATCCTGTGTTTATATGTTTTTGTAAAGCTGCTCTGAGACAATGTCCATTGTTGAAAGCGCTATACAAATAAATAAAACTGAATTGAATTCAATGTGAAACACGCTGTTCTTTTCATATTCTTGAATCAGAATACTGCAACTTGAGACAATAAGTTGTCCCTGGAAATGCATTCCTTCAAGATGTTTTTTAATTGCTAACCAATTGCTAAGAGATGTAGCTGGAGGCCACTCAGGGACTTGCCCGTGTCATCTTAAGATTAGACTACTGCAACTCTCTCTTGGCTTCACATGCAAGCCATCAACACTGAAATAAGTACACACCTTTCTTGAGTCTCTCAATGTTTCCAAACTGAAGCCAAATCCATGTTTATGAATAATTGTACCTAGAGCATATAAGAAAAGAAAAAAACAGCGACCTTAGAACAAAGCCTTGTGGAATACTAAATATTTATTCTTTACAGATAGAGAAGCCAACATAAACATTTACAAACCAATAAATGATGGTCAGAAAATCCTGATCCAGGAAAGAGCCATTACTTTAAGTCCAACAAAATGTCTGTTTAAATGATTATTGAAGCAGCACTAAGCCCAAATATTACAAACAAGTAGACACGACCCTGATCAGAGGGCAGTAGTAGGTCATTTACTACTTTAACCAGTACACATTCCATATCGACTGAAAGTTTTCATGTATATGCTTCCTATGCAAGTATCAGCTCAGCTGTTGAGGTACAACAATTTTTAGGATCTTAAAGATTAAGAGGAGCTTAAATAACGGCATATGGTTTGACAGCTGACAAAGTCCAGGTCAGCTCTCCTAAATTTGACTGTTATTATAACAACCAGAACTGCAAAGTAGAGGTCTACTTTTGTGATCATATACTCATACAATTTCTGGATCATCCATGTGCATGCTACAAATTGTGGCATCTTCCTGTCCATCCATCTCAGCCCTTTTCTCCCATATTTCCAGCGGTCTGGAGTGAGAAGGATGACTGGAGCTTTTTCTTTCTCTGTCCCGCTTTCTCTTTGCTAGAGTTGGCTGAAAGTGAGGACTGATCCGAGAAATGATAGAACGAACAAAAGGAATGAGAAAATTGACATCACATCTAATTGTGTGGTGACACAAATTAGGAAGATGATACAGTGCTTTGTCCTGGATAAGAACGAAACTCATTTTTGGTTGAGATTAGATATACATTTAGGCACAAACACGTACTGAAGGACGGGGTTTGTTAGGAATGCAGGTTGAGAGACTGGAGAGGACAGGTGTAGTTGCTAAGGACTGGACCAAGAGGAAGAAAATCTACTGCCCGTACGTAGTATGTACTTTAGCCTGGCAGTCACAGTCTGACACCACATCGTCAATGGGAGTAATATCTGACTTAGAAGTCCATTCCGTATCTAGGAGCCTTTGCAAAATTAAGTCTTTCGGTCAAATTTGACACAGAGAAAGTTAATAAAATCTTCTATGTTGTTGATATCAGTGTTCCTCTTATTGAAGTATTGAAGTAAGGAAGGACCATTCATCATATGCTTAGAGTAACATGAGCACTGACATAGAAACCCTTTTAAACCCCTGGGCTTCGTAGAATAATTGCTAGCAAAAGGAGGTCATCAGGAACCAGGAAGGAGCAAGAGGGAGCCCGGAGGAAAGAATGGCATATTGATTACCAAGGCAATTTGCAACTCCTATTCACATTAAAAGGTAACATGCTGCCTCTAGTTTATCTTTTGTGAACCTGCACTATGCAGTGTTTTGTGTGTCACATAAGCAGTCCGTACAGGATTCCACTGAGTTTTTTTTTTTTTTTTTTGTGATTGTTGTAGCCAAAAAATGCTTGAAATCGCTACGTCTTTAAAAAAAAATTGCAGTGCACCGTGCGGTGTTGTGGTGCTTTGTTGAGGAAAACTACTTGAATTGCTGAAAATGCAGTTGCATGAAATTGTTTTGCATGATCCTTCGTAATGAAGTTTGTCAGTAAATGAGACCTTTTTGAATGTATTTATGTTTGACGCACATGAATTGACGAGGGCTTTACTTGGATGTGCATTGTGATGATGTCACATGACGTGTCCTGGCCCAAATCTGCAGGAAATCTGTGGTAATTTCGAAAAATTGCAAGTTCCTTTGAGTATTGCAGAGTTTGCTTGATTTCGCGTTAATTTCTGCCATCACAAAGTCACAAAATCCTGGAGGGACTGAATAGGAGATGCTAGTAGACAAATGCACCAGGTACTGCATTATTTATAAATTGCTATTACTTCCATTTAAAATCCATCTTCATGTGGTTCATATTTCTGTTCCTGTGTGCTAAATTCTTTCAAATCTGGATCCAAAATATCAAATCCAGAATTATTTGCACCCTTCAAGAGAAATTTCCACAAATATGGAATATACTAGCCTTTCCTCTAACAATGTTTGCTGACTTATAAAGGTTTGTTGTTCATTGCAATAAAGAAGCTTAGTAGCAAAGTATACAAAGAAATGTGATTTGTTACATTTCAGTATTTTAATCATGTGACACACTTACCGTCAATATAAAACTAGAAGAGATTCGCTATCATTAAACCTCTATATACAAGGTACAATTGTTATATACAGTTCTTAAACGCACCAGTGTAGTTCAGTTACACAAAGTAAACAATATGAACTATGAAGAACTGTAATGTTTTTTCTAGTAACCTAATACACAGTAAGTGTCTTCGCTGGGGTCTTCGCTGATCCCAATTTCTGACCCTCAACCCTGAAACACTCTGTCCTCCTCTGTGTGACACCAGATGGTGTAATATAGTCAGTGATAACTAATGAGGTTATATTAGGTTACATCTTTAGGAATAGAGCACTGAATTGCCCCCTGTACTCGAGGGAGTACATCAGTATGTTTAAGTTTTAAACGTCCTACCTCAGTCTTTCCAAGACTTCACCTTCATCTCCTTCAAACATGAAAGCTTTCCTCTTCCTTCAAAACTTTCACTCACCTTCTTATATTCTACTACTAATACTCATAGTAGTTAAGACCAGAACTAAATGGAGAGTGTTTGCACGGTAGCACATGACAAAATGGTCGAGGCTTTATGTAACATGTTCTCAGAGAGATCAATATAGCAGTCACCATTGTCCCTGTCCGATATCTATCTCTCCAGAGACACTCTCCTCTACGTCTCTATCAGAAGTGGGTTATGACTTGATTAAATGGGTTTTGGTGGCATCTGCTTGAAAGTGACACAGTTTTTGTTTGTAAAATCCTGCCTTTTTTTTTTTTTTTTTTAAATAAACTTTTACTCGGAGAGAAAACAATTCTGCACTGACAAGTGATGCATTTATGTCCAGTTATACATTACGGAGCTGAACAAAAACAGAGTTAAAGACAAAGAAATCTCCATTAAAGACATCTCCCTAGTCAGGATCCAGAAGGTGATCCATAGAACTCCTTTTTATGCATAACACGGGAAAATACAATATGTTTTAGCTTTACTTTTTCAATACACTTTCAGACGCAGTACCAGTATATACACCAGACAAACATTCCATCCAGAGGACACCTTTATTTATTGGTTAAGATTTAAAACACACCATTGTAGTTCAGTTTTACACAATAAACAATATGAAGTATAAAGAACGATCCTGTATTTCCTGGTAATCTTATATTTTTACTCAAATTATTTGTTAACAGGAATGTTAAACATTTTTGCTTTTCTTACAAAGTCTGTGTTGGGACACCTTTGGGCCACTACAATCTTTTTCTGAATAAAGGCAGACAAAACACATAATTATATTGCATACTGTACGTAAGGAATACAACACTTGAGGGAGTGCTGTTATAGGAAATTTTTAAGAGGAAATTTCTCTTATACCACAGCAATTTACCAACAATTACAATTATTATTTATTATTAAAGAACATGTATTAAAATGTACTTTACACCTCATGATTACGTTTAACATTGCTGAACGTCCATGAAACATGTTAGTTTCTGTAATTTCTTACTTGATAGTAGCTCGAGTCTCTCTTCGTCTCGCTGTCTCAAAGTTCCATCCATCCATCCATCTTCAACCGCTTACTCCTTTTCAGGGTCACGGGGAGCCTGGAGCCTATCCCAGGGGGCATCGGGCACAAGGCGGGGTACACCCTGGACAGGGTGCCAGTCCATCGCAGGGCACAATCACATACACACTCACATTCATACACTACGGACACTTTAGACACGCCAATCAGCCTACCATGCATGTCTTTGGACTGGGGGAGGAAACCGGAGTACCCATTTTAAAAAATGCAGTTTGTTTTAAAAAAAAAACAAAACAAAAACAAAAACACAATAAAGGGCAGGGGACACATTGGACGGTGTGCCAACCCATCGCAGGGCACAATCACATACTACAGACTATACTGGGGCGGTTGTGGCGCAGGTGGTAGAGTGCGTTGTCCACTAATCTTAGGGTTGGAGGTTTGATTCCCGGCCCACATGACTCCACATGCCGAAGTGTCCTTGGGCAAGACACTGAACCCCAAGTTGCCCCAGATGGCAAGTTAGCGCCTTGCATGGCAGATCTGCTACCATTGGTGTGTGAGTGAATGGGTGAATGAGACACAGTGTAAAGCGTTTTGGATAAAAGCGCTATATAAGTGCACCATTTACTATTTGGAAATGCCAATCAAAGTTATTCTAAGTTATTCTATTAAATTTCGTGTAACATCAAGCATTAAGTTGAAGTAGGACTTATTATCAGATATTTCTACTTTAATTCATGTATCTTTCTTTTTTTATCAGTATTGATTCAAAACTGCACTTTGTGGTACTGCAGCAAGATATAGTGTGAAGTAAATGCATTATAAAAACCTGTGAGAAAACACAAATGAGATGTTGTTTTGCTTTTTCGTGCATAGATAATTAGTTTAATGAATAAACTCTGTTACAATAACTCTGTGAAACAAAAAATGTTAGAAGCCCCTGGGTTTTATCTTCTCTCTCTTTCAGGTACAGAAGGGTCCATTTGTTGATGGAATAATCCTTTAGACATGGTTACGTTTGGTTAAACCCAAGAAGAAGAAAAACTCAGACAATTTTAAACTACTTTTACGTTTTTAATTTTCTTATTAATTACAATGGATCAAAATGGACAAGCTGCCAGTCTGAATTATTCAGTCAGATGAATTCTCTCATTCTAAGCATCCTATTATTGTTATGTACATTTCTTCTTCTAGCTTAGCACAGAATAGGTGCCGCATTCTTGAAGCCAGTGTAAATGAAACATCTCAGTCAGCTGACTTATGTCTCTCTATGTCTCTTCACAAATCCATCCCAGGAGAATCTGGGGCACCTATGACGCAAAAGGTTTTCCTCACATGACACTAGTGTTCCCTATTGAATTCAGCAATATGTGTATTGCCGAGAGGGCAGTTGTATGTAGGACACAATCCAGAATGGAGTGCAAAAATGGAATTGCAACATTCGGTTAAAAAGGTCAGTGTGGAAAACAGTGAAAATAGTTTGGAAGTAACACTTGACATGATTCTTGTGCCCTTTTATCCATTTATGTATATAAACAAGGTGTTACTCATCTGTATATATTCATATTTGTATTCATTTGTACGTACATTGAGATGTTCATAGTGTACATTTTTTTACGATTATTATAATTTTTTTTACTACAATTATTCTTATTTTTCTATTCCTATTGTATATATATATATATATATATATATATATATATATATATATATTAGATATTTTTTTCAATTCTATTCTTATTAAACGTGTATTCTTTCCTATCTGTTTCTTGTGTAATTCAGCTGCTGTAACTTGGGAATTTTCCTGAGTGTGAGATCAATAAAGTTTATCTAATCATATCTTACGTTTTTTTCACCATCCTTATGGCCTGGGCTATAAGTTATGAATAAAGAGTGCATTTAAAGTTAAAATACTCATTTATTATAAATATTCCTTATCCAAACTAATTTAATAGCTGAGAATTCTGTTTTCACACTTACACGCAAAAAGGATTTCACTAGAATTAAGAGTGAAGTGACTGTACTCCTAATTCTTCTCCGAGACTGAACTATGAAGTTTAACATTTTATTTGTATCATGTGACATCATGTCATATGATACATGTGGTCGGACTCATTTCAAAGGGAGATGAAGCAGTCTACAGAGAAGAGGTCTTGAACTTGGTTGCCTGGTGCTCAGAAAACAATCTGGCTCTGAACACCAAGAAAACCAAGATCATTGTGGATTTCAGGAAGAACAACACTGAACTAGCCCCCCTTCTTATCAGTGGTGAGTGTGTGGAGAGGGTCCACACCTTTCGGTTTCTTGGCGTTCTTATCTCCGCTGACATCTCCTGGTCAGAAAACACCACAGCGATTATTAAGAACGCTCAAAAATGACTACACTTCCTGAGGGTACTCAGGAAATACAATTTGGATTCCAATCTGCTGCTGACCTTCTATCGCTCGTCTGTAGAGAGCCTGCTGACCTACTGCATAACGGTATGGTACGGAAGCTGCACCGTAGCAGACAGGGAAAGACTTCAAAGAATAATAAGAACAGCACAGAAGATCATTGGCTGCCCTCTCCCCTCCCTCATGGATATTTACACTGCCCATTGCCTCAGCAGAGGAAAACGCATCATTAAGGACAGCTTCCACCCTGGCTCTGAACTGTTGCATCAGATCAAGGATAAATAGATTTAATAACAGTTTTTTCCCCAAAAGTTATAACCACTCTGAACACACACATGCACTGATTCTCTACAGGTACAGTGTCTCAGTGGTCTCAAATGGTGCACTTTTCATAGTCCCTGCCTGGGCATTATTTATTTATTTATTTTTAATCTATTCTATACGATTTCGCGCTGCTACATAGATATTTATTCTATTCTACCCTTTTTCACTATTCCTACTTATTTCTTTATTATTTCTTATATGTACATGTTGGGCACAGAAAAAAGGGAGTGGCTCCTAATATCATTGTACACTTGTATAATGACAAATAAAGGCATTCGTTCGTTCATTCATTCATTCATTCATTCATTCATTCATTCATTCATTCATAAATGTGTCGAGTTACCCTGACTTTTCAAGCTCATGATATGTCACGATTCCATTACCAATAGCTGTTAAAGTCATAATGTTTGATGTCGTCACAGTCTGTCACATGTAATTTTTGATGGCTACGGAAAATAATATATTTGCTTTCTTACTCGCTTACTATTTCACCACTAGTTTGTAATACCATCAATAATATTGCAGGTCTGCCTGTGCTTCTAGAACATGTGTCCTAGTATAGGACTTACACACTGGATTGCTCATAAAATACATATGACGTGGTTATGACAGTCTTATGATGGCAGATTCAAGTTTGTAAGGCATTTCCATTTCAAGCGACTGAACAAAGTAAATATTACTTGAAATCTCTGTGGTTTGTACCTACCTACTTACTTACTTGTTTACCTATCTACATATTTGCTTAGTTATTCACCCAATTACAGTGCTGTGAAAACATATTTGCCTGATTTCTTTTGTTTTTGTGTATATCTCATACCAAATAGATTTAATCTGAGTAAACATACAGTACAGTATTTATTTATTTGTTTATTTTATTGAAGCAAAAAAAACCAAAAAAAAAACCAAGGGCGTAACCGAACTGACGTCAGCCTCGCCTACTTCCTGGGAGTGCAAATATAAAAAGTTAATTGATGTTCTTAAGAACAAACCAAGCCATGATATGATACCTTCTATACTAAACTAAGGTTATCTACTATTTAGGGATCTAGTTACTTTCTGTCTGAATAAAAGTTTGTATGTTCTGCTGCACTTTTCTACACTTGTCTTCTGTCTCCATTTCTTACAGACTGAGCTGCTAAAAGATATCAACAAACTTGTATTGAGTATGGGCGCAACCAAGTGTACAACACAACTATTTTCCTTAACAAACGGAAATATATTAAAAAGGAATAGACATAAATAAATAGAATAGATGATGAAAAGACAGATCCGTTGGCAGG
>JAFFST010055662.1:331627-341637 GCA_022414735.1 Noturus placidus
GAATTATACTGATTTGTTACTAAGAAAATAGACAACCGCGCGATTTTAGGTGTAATAAAACAGAATAATGTTTTCAGTACTTTTAGGTTGTAGTGGTTTACACTACGGAAACTGTGATATTCCTTACCTAATAAAAATGTTTTCTGTCATTGCTACTCTTTCCTGTAGTAAAAGTCTTCCACTTTTGGTAAAGAAGCTACTTAATAGTCCATCCATCCTCTACCGCTTACTCCTTTATCAGGGTCACGGGAAACCTGGAGCCTATCCCAGGATGCATCGGGCACAAGGCAGGGTACACCCTGGACAAGGTGCCAGTCCATCGCAGGGCACAATCACATACACACTCACACACATTCATACACTACGGACATGCCAGCTATTTAATAGTCATCTGTGGGAATGGTTGTTCAGGGTCACAGCATAACCATGTTATGGACGTAACCTGGCGTTAACATGGCGTAACCATGTTATGGACATTATGGTGTCCAGGCGCTAACCCCCCGCGCAGCCAAACTTCCAAAATTTGTTACTGAAAATTTGTATATTTAGAACATAGTTTTAGGATTGCAGTTACTGTTTAAATTCACATGGTTTCTGAGTGATAGAAGCTCCCACAGAATGGGGAAACTGCTAAAATACATCACCAAACTTGTGTTGAGTCTGGGCGAAACCAAGTGTACAATTGCAGGGGACACACACCGATTTTCCTTAACAAAAGTGAATATATTAAAATAGAATAGACATAAATAAATAGATAAATAAAATAGATGAAGAAAAGACAGATCCGTTGGCATGGAAAATGAAAGCGGAACATTTAGAAAATATTTTCTCCTGTATATTGGGACAGATTGGTATTTCCTCAACATTGGGGGGGTCACGACCCCCCCAAAGAGTGCGTGGTTACGCCCATGAAAAAAAACCATTATCCAACACATATCAACAATGTGAAAAACTAATTTCACACTAAACTTAAATTCTGGTTGTGCCACCCTTAGCATCAATAACTCAACCAAACACTTACGATAACTGGAGATCAGAGTTTTACTTACTTCTAGGATTTACTCCTATACTTTCAATCATTGTCTTGCTGTATAATTCAGTTGCGCTTGTGTTTCAACTTACGGACTGAAGACCGGACATCGTCCTTTAGGATTTTCTGGTAGACTCAATTATTGCAAGTTACCCAATCCCTGAAGCAGCAAAGCATCCCCACAGCATCACACTTCCACCACCATGCTTGACCATAGGTATGATGTTCTTTTTTTGGAATTCTGTGTTTGGTTTACACCAGATGCAACAGGACACTTGGCTTCCAAACAGTTACATTTTCGACTCAACTACAAAACATTCTCCCAAAAGATTAAAGAAACATCAAGGTGTGTTTTGACAAAGTTCAGACGAGCCTTAATGTTGTTCCGTGTTAGCAGTAGTTTTCACCTCGCCACTCTCCCATGGATACAATTTTTACCCAGTGTCTTTCTGATAGTGGAGTCATGAGCAGTCCTTTATTGATGGAAGAGAGGCCTTTAGGTCCTTTGCTGTTGTAAACACTTTTTCACAGCACTGTACCTAATCGTTTTCTTACCCATTTATGTACTTACTTACTTACTTGCTTACCTATTTACTTGTTTTTCTATCTATCCACCTACCTACCCAAGTGCTTACATACTCAGTTACTTGCCCACCTACATACTTACCCATTTAATTAATGACTTACCAACCTACTTATTTACAAATTTTCTTACCTACTTACTCACTTACCTACCTATAATACCACTTTTGTGAAGTGCTAAATTTACTATTTACACAATTTATCGCTCTAAAATAAAAACTAATCCCGGATAAAGTAATGAAAGAAGAATGCTGCGCGTGAGCTGAGTGATTAATGCGCCATGCAGTACCTGGCTATAACCACTAGATGCCACTGTAGTCTCATTAATGCGGCTCTGCTCTGCTCGGTAAAGGGCCGTTTTCAGGTTGAGGGTTTTTCAGGAGCCGGACGTATGGCTTGAGCTGGAAGCAACTGGTGCTCTTGTGGATTCAGTCCGGGATTATGCAAGGAAAACAAAATACACACAAAACATGACGCTGCTTCGTCTCTGTACGTCTTATCTGGGTTTGTGCGCATTGATATAAACGCTAAATCTGCGGCCGGTTAAACCCTGGGGAATAATTTAAGGAACTGCTGGACTTTTGTGTCAGAGGTAAGCGTGTGGTCGGTGCTCATCTTTTCGCTTGAAATGCATTAAAACACAATAAACTCCGCCTGCGAAAACTACCGGAGTAAAAAGAAGACATGTACCTGAATGCTGTTAGCTACTAAACTGTACACAGGTTGCGTCTGAACACTGCTGTTGTACATTTAAAGAGTCGGCGAAACCTGAACGTTGTTTTTGTCCTACCCGTTTTCCGACTACATCCTGACAACTCCAACAAATCCAGCTTCGGGTGTAGGTTTGGCTCCGAGTTGATCCTCCCAAACAGATCGTCTATTGGAAAAGGTGTCAATTCTGGCCAATCAGCAAATAGGAGGCGGGGCTTGTCTGAATACGGGTAGGAGAAATAAATGTTTGCTGTGCCGTATAACGGGCCGAATAGCTGATAAGAGATAAGAGGGTATGACAGAGGGAATTGAATAGGAGTTGTTTACATCTGAAAAAGTTGTGCTTTTTATGACTAATTTAATTAAATCTACTTCAGTGATAAGGAGCGAGTTCAAATCTGATAGAATAGATAATAATGAGACCTGAAATCAAAGACACATTTTTAATGATTAACTCCTCTTGGATGTATAGTTTAATTTTTGTTCAAATTTGTTATCACAGAACCAAAATCATTCATTACAGTGCATCAGGAAAGTATTCAGAGCGCTTCACTTTTCCCCACACTTTATGTTACAGTCTTATTCCAAAAATGGATTAAATTCATTATTTTTCTCAAAATTCTACAAACAATACCCCATAGTGACAACGTGAAAAGTTTGTTTTCAATCTTTGCAAATTTATTAAAAAAAAAACAACAACAAAATCACATGTACGTAAGTATTCACAGCCTTTGCTCAATACTTTGTTGAAGCACCTTTGGCACCAATTACAGCCTCAAGTCTTTTTGAGTATGATGCTACAAGCTTGGCACGCCTATTTTTGGGCAGTTTCTCCCGTTCTTCTTTGCAGGACCTCTCAAGCTCCATCAGGTTGGATGGGGAGCGTCGGTGCACAGCCATTTTCAGATCTCTCCAGAGATGTTCAATCGGGCTCAAGTCTGAGCTCTGGCTGGGCCACTCAAGGACTTTCACATAGTTGTCCTGTAGACACTCTTTTGTTATCTTGGCTGTGTGCTTAGGGTCGTTGTCCTGTTGAAAGATGAACCTTCACCCCAGGCTGAGATCCAGAGCGCTCTGGAGCAGGTTTTTAACAACGATATTTCTGTACATTGCAGCATTCATCTTTCCCTCGATCATGAGTAGTCTCCCAGTTCCTGCCGCTGAAAAACATCCCCACAGCATGATGCTGCCACCACCATGCTTCACTGTAGGGATGGTATTGGCCAGGTGATGAGTGGTGCCTGGTTTCCTCCAGACATAACGCTTGCCATTCAGGCCAAAGAGTTCAGTCTTTGGTCAATCTTTGAACTGAGAGTCCTTCAGGTGCCTTTGGGCAAACTCCAGTCGGTCTTTCATGTGCCTTATATTGAGGAGTGGTTTCCGTCTGGCCACTCTACCATACAGGCCTGATTGATGGAGTGCTGCAGAGAAGAATGTTCTTCTGGAAGGTTCTCCTCTTTCCACAGAGACACGCTGGAGCTCGGTCAGAGTGACAATCCAGTTTTTGGTCACCTCCCTGACTAAGGCCCTTCTCCCCCGAATGCTCAGTTTGGCCCGGCGGCCAGCTCTTGGAAGAGTCCTGCTGGTTCCAAACTTTTTCCATTTACAGATGATAGAGGCCACTGTGCTCATTGGGACCTTCAATGCTGCAGAAATGTTTCTGTACCCTTCCCCAGATCTGTGCTCGATACAATCCTGTCTCGGAGGTCTACAGACAATTCCTTGGACTTCACGGCTTGGTTTGAGCTCTGACATGCATTGTTAACTGTGGGACCTTATATAGACAGGTGTGTGCTTTTCCAAATCATGTCCAATCAACTGAATGTACCACAGGTGGACTCCAATCGAGTTGTAGAAACATCTCAAGGATGATCAGAGGAAACAGGATGCACCTGAGCTCAATTTTGTGTGTCATGGCAAAGGCTGTGGATACTTATGTACATGTGTGTTTTTTTGTTTTTTTATTTTTAATAAATTTGCAAAGATTTCAAACAAACTTCTATCACGTTGTCATTGTGGGGTATTGTTTGTAGAATTTTGAGGAAAATAATTAATTTAATCCATTTTAGAATCAGGCTGTAACATAACATAAAATATGGAAAAAGTGAAGCGCTGTGAATACTTTCCGAATGCACTGTATATTCATAGGTCCTGATGTTATTAATGAGGGCAAAAGTTGTAGTTTAGTAGCTTTGAGGACATTAAAATAACAAGTAATCATTTTAATAAACATTTTAATTCCACGTTCAGGGGAAGGTTTTACTGCTTTAAACCGCAGTAATTTGTTGCATAGTGTGTCAGTTTAATAAAAATACTGATAATCACTGCATACTGGGTGTTGGTCCCAGTTACAGTGTCTAACTGAGACATTAGTGTGAACATTACTGCTTGCTAATGCAGAAAGAATGGAAATAGCTTCCTGGCCTCTTTTCAGTAATGACTTTTTCAGTTACAGGAAGTGTGGTTAGTCAGTTTTACTCACTGAACATACTCTGAGATTCTCTGTAAAACTTCAGTTGACCTCCTGCTTGTATTGTCTCAACTTCATTTCTGCATGGCATTCTCACCTGTGCTCATCTTTCCTCATTTCTGTGGCCATTCAGAGTAGATTTTGCAATGCATGCTTGTGAATGTCGATATCCTGCATGAATGCATTTCTTCACCATTGCATGTCTTCATCATTCATCCTTCCCTAGCGCATTCCTTCTTCCCGGGCCTGACCAGGCCTTTTTTCTCTCCGTCTCTTCTACCGCCATAAAAATAACATCATATCACTATGGGCAAGGATGAAGCTGACAGTAACCCCCAATATCTCTTCTTCAAAAAATCAAGGAGTCCTTCACTTTCGAAAAAGGAGTCCAAGAAAATCTCGCCTTGCCACAGCAGGCTTGAAACCCCATCCCAACCTGTTCTTGGTCCTGGATGTGAGAAGGAAAAGGTCCTGGAGCTGCCCTGGGCCAGGTTGGAGCACCAGCACCTTGACAACGATAACCTCAAGCAGGCTGGTGAACTGCGCCAAAGGCTGGCCGACGAGATCGATGGCATCATAAGACCAGGCAGGACAACGAAAGCAGGAAAGAAGTGGGCAGGAATTGACTCAGTGTGTAAAGGCAATGGGGCAACATACCGTAAACTGGAGGAGCTGCTGAAGACTCTCCATGGGGAGGCAGACAAGGAGCAGGCCGGGCTTCTGCAGCGCCTCTTGGAGGAAGTGGAGCTGGAGAAGAGCTACTTCCTGTGCCACTTGCTAGAAGTACATGGGCATCCTTTAGTAGCGGTAGAAGACAAGAAGGACAACGTTACAAAAGGGCCAGCTAAGTGGAGGTCAAAGAACTCTAAGAGCCAGGAAATTCCGGAATCCTTTAAGGCGAGAAAGCAATTCGTTACACATTACTATCCAGATTCTCAGAAACATTCACTTATGAAAAAGAGCAATCAGGGGTTGGAAAGCTCATCTGAAAAGGAGGATTCTGGGAAAAGCCCCCTCAGTTCTTTGCGAGTGGAAAAAAAGAGCAACAAGGGGGATTTTTCTGAGACTTTACCTGATGTGGGTTGGGAACTCCAGAGTTCTGAGCCATCTTTGGAAAAGTGGTCTCCCTCCAGATGTTCAGAGGACAACATGGAAGATACGGTAAGTTCTTGTATTTTTTTTCTGCCTGTTTTTTTTTTTTTTTTTTTTTTAACGCTGGTTACTTAGCAACAAGAGCGTGTCTTGGTGTGAGATGCTGTGTGTGAGGAGTTTTTGTGCTGTTCATGAAACCTGATAGACTGATGCATCGGTAGATTCCATTTCCAATTAAACTTTTAAAAAACAAACCCACAGTAGAAACAAAGCATGGAGCCAGAATGTTGTAGCAATAACACCTATATACCATTTTGGGGGATTATTTAAAGAACATTTTGTAATGGCAGCTGGTAGGTATTTTTAGCTTAGTGAAGAAAGACACTTCATGTATTCCCATTGCGCTCTCTAGCCTTGAGTTTCTGTACCCAAAAACAGAAATGCCTTCCATTGCACTAGTTTGACCTGCTGAGTTTCCACTTGCTGACTACATCAACTTGAATAGATGTCTCAGCTCCATCACCTTGTTGTCACTGTAGCACAAAATAGCACCATGCAACTCAAAAATTAAGATATATGTTGGCATGTTTCTGGTTTTCTAATAAAAAAAAAAAGCTGAAAATGAGTGGAGGAAAGGGATGTGGGGATGTGCGCTTAATCTAAAGGAGATCATCCACCTCTAAAGAAGAGGACCTTAAATATTTTAATCAGTTACCCTAGATATTTGTATGTGGAGTCCAGCGCATCCATGTGTTGGTGCTGTTCTACCTCTTTGCTCGTATTGTTGAATAATTCATCACTGCCAGAGCATACGGGCCAAGGAATAACAAGCCATGTCATTGTTCTGGAAAAGACAGCAGACTGCACCACTGTGTCGCTAGTTCAGTCCCAAGCCATAAATTTGGTGCTTTGAAGAACAAATGTACCTCTGGTCCATAGTGTAGTCCTTTAAAGGATGGTGGATATTGTTAGCATCATCAACGACCAGCTTCTCTTGGCTTTTTTATTGACATATAAAGTAAGTTCCATCCCTATTGAAAGTATAGTTTCAATGTGGAATTGAGGAGAGAGAAAAAGTGGTCGTTTGCAAACACCAAGTACAGATGGAAAGTTCCTCCTAACCAAACTCCACCAAGTATTCATTCACATGTCAGGTATTCAAATAAGAGATGTGTAAAATGGAATGGAAAATAATGTATATCAGGGTTTATTTTAGGCGAAATGATGACATCTAGTCAAAGCTGTATATAGGAATAATTAACTATACCAGGCACTTCTGTCTCAGCAAAGAAAGTTGTCTGCACATGAATCTAATGAACATGAGCTAACATGGCATTATTTATGACAGGATTTTAGACCGTTTCACTGCTAACACTAATCAGCTAGTTAACATGAGCTAACCTGGCAAATTTTCTGACAGGATTTTAAAAGAACACTCATCATTCCTAATCTTCACCCCTAAAGCTAGCCATCTAGCTAACATGAGCTAATCTGACAAGATTTCTGACAGGATTTTAAAAGAACACTCATCATTCCTAATCTTCACCCCTAAAGATAGCCAGCTAGCTAACATGAGCTAATCTGACAAGATTTCGGACAGGATTTTTAATATGTATAATAAATATTTCACTGCAATATTTCACTCCTTCGCTGCTAATGTTAGTTAGATAGTTAACATAAAGTAACCTGACAGAAAATTGAGAGGAAAGACCCAATTTTAAAACTGTGGTTAATCAGTCCAACATCAATATGTGAGCTCAAACACACTTCCACTGGTCTGTAATCTGCAAACAGGCCATTTTAATCCATTTTAAATCTTACTATTGTTTTCAAAGAGAGTTTTTAGAGACACCAACTATACATAATATAATAAGGTTAAACTCCAATGTTTCCACTGTTAATCCTAAAAAGAATAAGCTATAATGTTTTTGTCACTGTTTTGTTGTTCAAATATTGTTCATATAAAAATAGATATTTTTGAATAGCAACAAGACTTAGGAAATAAGATGTCCACATTAACACCAGATTTAAAAAAAGAAAATAAAAAAAGAAGAAGCAGCGAATAAATCATACTTTAACAATGACTCTCTGAATATGGAGGAATTATTTCCTAGACACAGCTCTCTTTCACCAGGAGCTATTGTTACTTGTAAGTAGGGCAGTTCCAGTTAAAATAAGTCTTTATAACGGCTAGGACGTAAATAAGGTTTACAAGCTAGTGAACGTATTGTTGTTTTATTGGCCAAAACTCAGGAAAACCTCCTCAAGCACCTGGTGTTAATCCCGTAGTAGGAAAGAAAACTTAATTCTGTAGCGATTACGTAGCAGGTCATCTCCTGTTTCTACCCTCAAGCTTTTCTGGCCCTTGTGCCATTGGTGGATTGAGTTTTTCATCCCTGTTTTATAGAAGACACAACAACAGACATGTTAAATGATTTCAGAGAGAGAGAACTGATGAAAAATGCTGCTTTATGCTGAAAATAATGTAGAAATGTTTTTGTTTGTAGACCGCTAATGATGTGAGACTTGTGATGTTTACATGGGCAGCAATAGTCTAATTATTGACCTTATTCTGATTAAGACAATATTGTTTTTAAGGTCTTTACATGTCTGTAATGCACGTCGATAATGCGACTAAAACAGGAATACTCCACGTCTTAATTCGATTCGTGTTTACTTCGAGTATGACTTTAGTCATAAAAAAATTGCTGTTTACATGGTCGTTTCTTAATCAGAGTATCGTCTTAATCGGGTTAATATCGGATTATTGTTGTCCATGTAAACGTACTGAGTGAGAGCTTTGTTATAGAAGGCAATGGGTACCTGTTGTAACAGAAGGCTAGAGTACATGAAATATTCAGTTTATTATTAGTCATATCATCTAACACATCAGCTCTGATTGCTTCACCCATTGGTGTACGTGCATAATAATGATTATGTGCCATAAAAGTCACTGCCTTTGCATCGACACTAGTAATCTGATTATTATTTGTTTTGGGCCGTATTATGGAATAAAGTGATATAAAGCAACTGGATTCTACCCCAATATTCAGGCTATTCATTGCACATGCAGAAACATAACAGGAGTTTTAAAAAACCCTGCAGCAGTTCACACCGCAAAACACACTACAGACTAACGAGGGGCATTTTAAGCAATTTGTAGTCAAATAAACAAAAACACATTAAAATGAGTAATTGGGTACTTATTAACTGATGTTAATCAGTGCATTAATGTGCATGAAGTTATTTTTGCTTTACTTAACAGAATTAGTTTAATAACAGAAACATCACAGTATTTTTTTAATCCAACATTAAACATTGTTGGATAATTGTAAAAATCAGTGTATCAGTGGGAAGTAAAAAAATATAATTTAAAAAGTCTCTCACAAGCAGAAAATCACAAGGAGGCAAAATCCTCATTTCTAATGATTCACGTTCATTTTTTATTTGTCCTGATATTTTCAAATTAGGCAACGATCTCACTGACTTCCATATATTTGATATATATGCTCACTACTACATATGGTATAACTTAAGTGGTGTTGTAGTTAGGGATGTCACGATACCAAAAATCTAGTAGTTGGTACCAATACCATCAAAAGTACATGATGCTCGATACCAAAGTCGATACCACGGTGTGGTATGAAAATAAAAAAAAAAAAATTACATTAACAACTCTCCTGGAGGACATTCTCCTCTGACTGATACTGGCAAACATAGAGGGAGAGAGAGAGAGGGATATTTTAGTTATCAAACACTCTCTGACAGTGAGTGGTGGCTACAGTGGAGCGCACACTCACACACACACACACACACACACACACCTTATATTCTGAATGCAAGCATTCGTTTAAATTCACTGATATGGGACTTCCGGCTGAGCGAGAGATGGAGTAAGACGCAACTTTCGGGGCTCCTACAACTCCATTTCATATAATTCTATAGGCGCTTTTTTGTGGAGGTTTTTTTTTTGTGAAGTGTTGCGGAGTGTTTTGTAACACTTTACTTTCATTTTTGTGGTCCAAAATGCCACCAAAGGTGAAAAGTGGCGGCTCTTCTGCTTCGCTACAGCGGCCTGCTCCACACGCTACATCCTCGCCTGTGAGCGAGTCTCTTCCCCAGGTG
>JAFFST010055662.1:350495-362972 GCA_022414735.1 Noturus placidus
ATATATGAGGGCGTTTCTTTATACAAATGGCCAAGCCCAAGCACATCAATTTAGAATGTGTGGGATTTTCAATGGCCACAGCTGTGCGTACGCTGGTTCGATAAGCACCCATTTTCTGGTGCATACAGGTGGCTCTTATGCCCAAATTTAGTACTTGTTCTGCTAACGATATTTGATAAACTCCAGGTAGCTGAGGATAAAATCAACCGACAGCTGGGAAGCAACATTTGGGATTTGAGAAAATGGTGTACAAATTAAAGAATGTGGGATTCCAAAAGAAAATGAATAGGTCATCAGTCACACGAAGCCTCACTGAACCAAAATTCACCCAATTTTCAGTAAGCAGAGTGGCAGGAGCGATATTTTGAGATTTGGAGCTGTATCCGTTCTGGTGGTTTTGCTCATCGTATAAAGGCGTATCACTCAGACTGTAGTGACAAGCCTGAAATAAACTGTCTGTCCAGGCAGTCTGAGACGCATCTAAATTTCTCTGTCCTTCACTTTTCTTTTGTGCCCTCTCATTCTCTTTAGTTCACCTAACTCCTCTGAATGTAATCATATTAATATTATGGACTGCCCTTAATTCTATATAAGTATTTAAGTATTTAAATGTGTATGCAAAAATTCCTCTCATCCAAGTGATATACATCTCAGGTTCTCCTCATCCTTGGGAATGACTTCATCCTTAAGCCCTCCTCTAGTTCCCCAGTCTAACACATTACAGGTCAGTCCTATTACTCAGTATGATGAAGGAAATGGCTCTAACCTCAGCTCAAGCTGCTTTCTCACGCTGCCGATGCTATAAACACGATTTCTGCATCTCATTTTCTATCTCCTGCAGAAGAGCAGCAATACATAGGCAACCGTTCAATGTTGATTGAAGACCTTGCTTTCTTTCCGTAATAGAAAAGCAGATAAAATGATTTTATGATCTGATCATCATAATTATAATTGAAAATGAGCATTCCAACTGCAGATCAGTCCTGTGTACATTTTTGACCCCCCCTGCTAGGGTTCTGTTTTATTTTAGTGTGTACATGGTGTGCGGTTAAAGAAAATTGGCCTCCTTCCACCGTTTCTGTAGATCACTGACGAGAGGATGGATGGATGAAGGTCTACCAGGAGCTGTTCTTTTGACTCAAACCCCAACTGAATCAAATCAACTGCTTGGATAAAGTTGTCCTGTGCATTTCATTCACTTTGCAAGCCCACCATATTCGGTTACACTTAATGCTGAGTAGGTCAGTTTTGTGTATGTAGAAGTCAGCGAATACAAATCAATTCATTTCATTTCATCGAAGCGGTCCGCGCAGTAACGAATGCAGCCGAGTATCTGTTTTTAATGCCACATCATCTGCTTTTTCACCTCGGATCTCATTTTTCGATTGTTTTTTATGTTTAATTTGCAGATATAAACCATCATGTGTTCCAAAATGCAGAATAATGTACGTAATGATGATACGTTTCTGACCTGATATGAGTAACATGTATTAGCTAACAGCTCATTTAAAGCTGCTGGACGTAAGATTTTCACCCTCGCGACAGATCAATATGTAATATTAGTTTATTACAGTACCGCCATAACCTGTGCTAGAAGATTATGTGAGTAACCGTAATATTACACTGACTGCTCTCACACAGTGCTCACTTGCGATAAGAATAAACGCAAGTCGGAGTTAATATCTCTGAAATTAAACTCTTGGAGTGTGTTTGGGAAAGTAATTAACAGGATGGTGTCTGCGATTCGGTAGAATCCTTGAGAAGCGTTTGGGATCTAATAAACTCAATTTATTCGACACACGCACACACTTGCTTGTCATGTTTATTTAACTGTGCTTTATTGTGAATTTTGTATGGCAGTTCTATTTGTGTGTATACAACCTGGTGAAGCGATGTGATGTGTCTGTTGGGGGTTGATGTAATTTCCTGCTATGTCCACTTCCCGCTGTTATATTCAGCGATCACGTCTCCATACGTTCTCGGCAAGATTGTCTCTGAACGGTAATGTCTGCGGAGTGTGTATGTGTGTGTGTCCACTCATGTGTGCCTGTCCCATAGCCCACCGTGCTGCCTCTTCAGCAATCAATAGGCACCAACATCATTCCAGCGTCATCTCCATGGAAACCAGCTCTCTCCGCAGTTGTGATTGGCTCTGACGCAGAGCCTGCCTGCTCGCAATTGGTGAGATGAATGCAGCCATCCCACCCCCATTCTCCCTCTTTATCATATAGATACACACAAACACACACTGGCTTTTTCAGCCAGGTTTCAGCCGAGCTTTCTTCCTCTGGTGATCCTCTCGGATATAATGTAGTCTCGGAGAGCACGGATTAGGCAGCAGTGAAGCAGCAGAGGACTGCTCCGTCTTATTCTCCATTCTTCCTGAAGTAGCATGATTCCAGAAGAGGAGCATATGAGAGAGAGAGGAGGAGAGGAAGGATACATAATGTACAAACGTACATGAATATTGGGAAGCTTATTTCAAAAAGCATTTGTTTAAATAGGCATTCTGTGTGTTTTGACCGATCCTGCGAAGATCCTTTGAAGCAGCAGGAACCATCATCTAATGGGAGCACATAGAGATGTCATGGTGTTTCAGACAGCTTTAGAACTGCATCCTTAGGACCGATTGTCTCATGCGGACGTAAACCCCAGTAAGCAACATAACACCACCTGAGTTTTTATGTTACTGAAGGACATTCTGCACAGTTGACTGCTAAGGCCTGTACATTTTACCATTACGGTGTAAGAGAAGAGCGATTGCACTCCGACGTGATGCAGTTCTTGCTTTTCTATGAATAAGCACCAGCTTGACCGCTTGCATACTGTGACAGTGCATTTTTGCTTTTCTACGTGACTTCTGGAGGTTAGTCTTTAACTAATAAGCTGTGCATGTGCATCGCATATGAGCTGACCCTTTTACATCAAACTCCAGTCAAACTCCAGTTTTTTTTTTTTTAAAGAACCCCTATTGCTTTACGTTTCTTAAGTCTGTATCGCAGCATCGACCGTCGTAACCAGCTCAGCCTTGAATGAAACTCCGACACTGCCGTCCTGTTGCCTTGCGAGTTAATGTGCTCCTTCTGTGGCAGTATTGACCCCCTTGCTTTACTCAACGTGCAGTGAAAGGGAGCGATGCATGACCTATGCACCAGACCAGAACCCCCTGAACCCTTGCAGCACTTCTCCCCTATAACTGCCACCAGTGTGGCTGAACCTGAACCTCCTGCTGGACCAGAACATCCCGAGCAAGAGAAGCCTGAAAAGGAGAAGGGAACGTCAGACACTGTGAACATGGCAAACCTGGGCCGCAGTACCATAACCAACGGGAATGCCAGCATGCTCGGAAAACGTCACCATTCTCTATATGGAGATTTTAACAACCATGAGGCGCAAGGGTTCAGAAAGGTAAGCCGATTACTTAGAAATGAATACTGAGCATCTGTACGATGCAACATCAAAATAAAAGCAGTCTGAGTAAACTATAGCTGTGTTTCTACTCTTATACTTATGTAGTTTTCACCAATTTGTACTCATTTTCTAGAATAAGTAAGGAATAAACCATAATAGGGCGTGCTGTTGAAGGAAAATAATCAAAGACTAAAGCCTGATGCAACGCGAACCCCAAGGTTTTTTCCAATAATCACGTGTCTTGAAGTGTTTTATTCCACTTACACCACAGCAACTCGCTAGTGATTACATTATTTATTAATTTATGAATAACACATTGCACATCTGATCCATTTATTGTCATGTTTAATGCTGTCAGGTGTCTGCGAGACGAGGCAGTTCTTGTAAACACTCATTCGCACACCGGCGTCTCTTTTGTTCTCTCACTTGAAGCTTGGCATGTTACAGGGAAAATCCCTTCATCCAAAGATGTTCAGTGTCGAAAAACCGGACCTCTGACTATTACAATTCACTGACACTGGAGACTCCTTCCAAAACTGTTAATTAAACATCACCTTGTGTGTTCTTTTGCCATAGAAATTCTTGTGCAAGTTGTTACTATAGAAACAATCACGTATTCGAACGAGCGCGTTAATAGAAACCGTGCAGCCCGAAACTACTGTCTGAGAAAATTAAACAACACCTTCATTACGTCACGTTCAGTTACGGAATGTAAAGGGAAGTGGAACGTGTCCATGACGTCTCTGTGCTGCTCGACAGCGACAAATACGTGTCCTAGAATAGTTTACGTGAAGTCGCTAACATTTTACGGGTTGGCATGGAAACCTGCCAGCTAAGGATGTTTTGGTTCTGACCTGACTTCTAGTGGACAGAGTGTTTAATCTTGTACACATGGACATGTACTTAAATATAACACAGCACTAACTGGCCCTGTGGTTCGTCTGTTATGCTTTGGAGGTGTTTCTTTGTGTTTTTGGTCCCTGTTTTGGCCATGTTAACACACATATGTGCAGTCTAAAATAGTGCTGACCAGCCTGTCTGTCTCCCAGACGAGCCGAATGTGGGCCAGTTTAGCAGTAGCACAGGGGTAATGCATTTAGCAGGAGCTATATTCGGACACAGTGGGTGACCTCAACCCATTTTTTTACTGCTTCAGAAAAGAAAAGGGACAGTGGAGGATTCACATCGTTCTGTGTCCTTCTAAATCAGTATGGCACTTCAATGACTTCCTGTGACACACACACACACCACACAACATGTTCAACACACACTTTAAGATATTATGCATGCTGTGGTCTGATATCAACCCTTTTTAAAGTCTATTACTTGTGTCTTGCCAGGTTTTAAATTTCCTGTGTGAATTGGAAACACACAAATGAATTGGAAACCAGTACCATCATCCATAAAGGAGAATTTCCATCCTGATTGATTTGATCTGTTGTACTCTGAAGAGTTCCGTGGTAGATTCTAGCATGAGATCATTTATTTATCATTTAGCATTGATTAGACAGCATACATACAAATTGGACGTCGGATTGTTAGAATTTAAGGATCCGGGTTTGAAGCTTGGAGGTTGAATAAAAAAGGAAGAGAGAAAAGGGGCAGAACAGAATAGACCCCCCCTGGCACCCATCCTCTGGAAAAGTCTGTGCACACCACCTATATTCTCATGTTTAAATGCCCTTCTTCTAACTGCCTGCATTAAGAATACTCGGCGCGAAGACGAAACCACTTTTGAAAGCTTATAATTTCTTCAAACATTTCACATTGGCTGTCACAAACGAGTGCTCCTGTACTGCAGGTGGTCCTGTTTAAAATTCATGACTATTTCCATGACTGCAGGAAAAAGGCTGTCTGCGACTTAACTCACAAGCTTTACCTCAGTGTGTTTGAACAAACACCATTTTTGTGGACAATCCAGCAAGCTAACTGTGATGAGGGATATGTACTTACCTCCTCAAAACAGTGAACTGTATAGTCAGTGTTACAAGTTTTACAAGCTAATATGTCAGTATGTTGAAGAAGAGAAGAAGAAGCCTTTACTTGTGACATAGACATTACAGCACAGTTGAATTCTTTTCTTCGCATATCCCAGCTTGTTAGGAAGTTGGCGTCAGAGCGCAGGGTCAGCCATGATACGGCGTCCCTGGAGCAGACAGGGTTAAGAGCCTTTTTCAAGGGCCCAACAGTGGCAGCTTAGCGGTGCTGGGGCTTGAACCCTCGTCTTTCAGGTCAGTAACCCAGAGCCTTAACCGTTGAGAACCCTTCCCAAATGTCTGAGTTGATTAATCAAAAAGCAAATGCTAATATATTATATAGCATTTCGAAGTAAGAAATGCTACTTTGTTTACAGCTCAGGGCTGAGGAGACCTTCCCGACTTCCTGAGTCGGAATTCCAAGTAGTTGGTGAGTTCCGAGTCGCCAATTTTACTGCTAATTGCATAAACTATGGCAATTCCGGAGCTGAGGATATTATAAGACAAATTAGACACGGATGGTACGGGAGACCATTAAATGAATCCAGGGTTAAGGATGATGAGTTTATTATGAGTTCATTTGTAAGACCAATCTCAAAGGGTTTGTCACAAAGCATTGAGTTCGCCTAGCTACTATGTGCTCGACAATCTACTCGCTCCGCAATTATTTATCCTATTTTCTGTGGAAGCCAGTTGAATGGTGTCTCCCCATGAAGTACTGAGAGACCTTTAGGCTACTCCAGATTCATGTCTTCAACGTGGGGTTGCATTAGGATTCAATGCTGCAGTAAGTATACTCAGAGCTTTATCCAATTGGTCATATTATAGAGAAGATGATTATGGTTAACTCTGCTCAAGAACATTGGACCCCATTAATGATTTGATCCACATGCTAGACATCATCACTAGTTGTTTATTGGGTTATTTATTTAGGCCATGTTGTCTTGTTGATGCTAATTTCAATAGCTTGCTCATTGGTGCATTGTTTGGTCTACTCACACTTCTGCTTAGGGGTTAATCATTAGTAGATATTGTTTGACAATATGCTCAAGAAACAAGGTCTTAGTGCATGTTCATGACTTAACCCTTTCTTTAACTACAAAGAAATCCGTGTTAGTTCGAGCATATTAAGGCAGTGAAAGAGGAGCTTTAAATGATGCATTAGAGATTATCATATAGAGCCATGGGTCTCAGCAGGAAGCAGAGAGTGGTAAGTGTGTGTGTGTGTGTGTGTGCACGTACCCTCCAAGGAGTAATAAGGAATAATGAGTTTTCATGAAAATGGAAGCAAAGCACATCCTAATACAGCTGGCATGTGTGTGGTTTTATGTGTTTGAGGTTGTTGGGGGTGTTGAGATTTGGGGCTGGCGATGATATGTTTATGGTTGTGGAGCAGTCATGAGTAGGGTGGCACAATAGAGTAGTTGTTTTTAGAGCATGAATACTGCAGATAAATAAACATGAATAACTCAAAGCATCTTACAAGGTGGTGTTGTCAGGGTGCCAATATTATTTCATCTTATGATGAAAAAGTGGTCCTCATTTCATCATTTCCTCAACTCATCAGGGAAGATCACACATTAATGGCATGTTGGCATGACACTGAACCAGTGCCAATATCAGTCCAGTCCTGATGATCATTATCAGATTGGTGGTTTCTATTGACATGTCATGTGAATGTGTGCTTAAAGGAAAACTTCACCCTGAAACACATTACATATGTTGGTATGGAAATATCTAGTGCTAATGTGTTGATTGCTTTCTGTAAAAAAAAATAATAATCATTGATGTCTGGCTCTCTGACCTCACATTGGGACATCGCTAGCTCAGGCAGAGAAAAAAAATCAACAATCTCAAACATAAGGCATAACATTCAGGATCTGAAGCAAGAGCTTCTTTTCTCGTTCACCATTTTCTAGCTACGTTCAGTGTCCTATTAATGAGAAATACAACGTTGAAGGCAAGAAATAGAGACAGCAAAGGTTGGGCTCAACGTTCCAGAATGCAATGCAGTTCTACAAAGCAGTTATGCTGAGTTACAGCAGAGACTCAGCTCAGCTAGTTCGTGGTCTGTAAGATGATAAGTATTATGATGTTGATGGTGGTATTAGCATGAAAATTGAATCTCTGTGAGTCTCTGTACTGATGAAGAAAGACATAAATCTGATTGGCCACTCCCTCGAGGATTTCCCGATTTTGCGAATATTGGAGGAGCTTGCAATTTTAAAAAAAATCACCGAAGGTTTTCCGCAGATTTGGGCCAGGACGCATCACGTGACACCACAATTTTGGCGCATTCAGCCAAATCCGTCTTTATTTCACGTGCGTCGAACACGAGTACAGCTAAAAGGTCTCATTTACCAACAAACATCACTGTGAAAGACCGTGCAAAACTATTTCTTACTATTGCAATTTCGCCAATTCAAGTAGTTTTCTGTAGGAAAAAAAACATAAAAAGCTCTGCAAATTACATGGTAAGATTTTGGAAAAACAAGCCGCAGCTAAATCGTGTACGGTCTGATTTGCACTACGACCAACAGGTTATCAAATGGCATTGTAGGTACTGTAGGAAATTGTTAAGAAGTTACACAAAAAAAAAAAAGTCTACTCAAAATATCATCGCAGGATAAATCTTGTACGCCACTGATGATTGCATTAATCGTTAATGATGATGATTATAACGATTCAAATGCAAGCCATTCAGGGTGGATTGTTTCTTTAAAATAATTTTAATGCCAGAAATACCTCCCAACGCATTGTTAATAATATGTGTATGCTTGCAAAATAAGTCATAAGGTTATTAATTAATTTAACTCTTTTTTTTTTTTACCAGAGGTTCTGTTTTAGGGGTGTGTACAGCATTGAATTTATTTGTGATGTCACACTTCACAGCAGTGGTTACTGGCTCATATGAAAACAGAAACTCAAGGCTTTAAGAATTAGCAATTTTTCATCATCCATCCATCCATCCATCTCCAACCGATTACTCTTTTTCAGGGTCACGGGGAACCTGGAGCCTATCCCAGGGAGCATGTAGCACAAGGCGGGGTACACCCTGGACAGGGTGCCAGTCCATCGCAGGGCACAATCACACACACACTCACACAGTATTTCAATATTTATTTTAACTAGGTTTAAATGTTTGAATTTTATTGTGGCAGTTGTATACGGTGTTTAACTATGAAAAGCTTTAGTTGTGCTGTCCAGTGTTATTGTAGAGAGGTGTGAATTGTTTGCCCAGCAGGAGGCTCACACCCCTACCCGTTCTCATTGCCCTGCTCGCCAGCAGCTAAATACAGTCACACAGTCCATTCAGGATTTTGCAATCGCAGGAATGAAAGCAAAATCGAGCAAAGTCCGCAACATTTGGAGGACCTTGCAATTTTCAAAATTACCTCCAATTTTCTGCAGATTTGGACCAACGTGCATTCAGCCAAAGCACTCTTCAATTCACGTGCGTCGAGCATGAGTACATCTAAAATGTCTCAGTTGACAACAAACCTCACTGGGAAAGACTGTGCAAGGCAAGGTTTTTGCACAAAAAAAAGGCACAAAAAAGCTGCAGCAAATTCGAGGATTTTTGGCCACAACAATCAGAAAAAAACTCAAAATCCTGTATGGACTGGTCACGCTACTCTACACACAGAAACCCAACAGTGTCCTGACTAATCTTATGACCGAGAAAGCAATTCATTTCGTTTGAGTGAAAATGTCTGATAAATTTGCCGATTTCCATTCTGCCGTTGGAATGGAATGCCAGTGTATAGCCTGAGAGGATTAAACATATAAATTAGAAGTTCCGCTCTTTTTTTTTTTAATGATGTCGTCTTGTTGCTCACGAAGCCGTTTTGATGTCAGCATGCCCGATGTGGAGAAGGCTTTTCATCAGCTAAATCTCTGCAGTCCTGAAGCGCTGCCAAACTATACTTACAATAATGAAACCCACAAAGTTGGAAGACCTGACACCACTCCTGCGAGAGCTCCTGCGGTGCAAAATGCCACTGTTGCTTTGCAGTTTGCATGCCTAATGAGGAGAATTTGTACAGAGAAATATAAACGTGTGTGTGTTGTGGTGAAATTGGGATCGTGTGAGTTAATCTAAGGAAGCTCTGAACTTATGGACTGTTAGAAGTATCACAACATCTCAAGCTCTGTCTCAGGAACCCTAATGTGTCTTTGTTTCACATTTTGTGGCAGTTTACTGCAATTCTCTCTGGACGCTCTCTGTTCTTCTGTCTTTTATATTCTCTGTGTAGTTTCTTTTTATTTAATTTTTTTTAGTTGTTCTTCAGTGATATGCACTCTAGAACTTTTCTTTCAGCGGTCCTTCTTTATTATGTTGCCTCCTCTCAGACTATGAGGCAATTATACTTTTATGAGCAGGTGAATATTATTCCCTGCACTCATCTGGGTTATTAAATGGTGAAGCGATTTTATTGTCTTTATTGTCTTTTTTTTATACTCAATCGAGCCCTGATATAACCGCTATTGTATGAAGCTAATTAAGCTAGCTCTCACTCTCAGAGAGCAGATAAAATAAATGTTCTTAAATTCTGTCTTTGCAGCAGCTAGATCTTTTGTATGCAGTAGACACACACTCTGTAGACAAAATTTTGTTCACGTATTTAAAAAAAATAACGTTGTTATGCTGGGGCGAACGGTGGCTTAGTGGTTAGCACGTCCGCCTTACACCTCCGGGGTTCGGGGTTCGAGTCCCGCAAGGGCCATGTGTGTGCGGAGTTTGCATGTTCTCCCCGTGTGTCGGGGGTTTCCTCCGGGCACTCCGGTTTCCTCCCCCAGTCCAAAAGACATGCATGTTAGGCTGATTGGCGTGTCTAAAGTGTACGTAGTGTATGAATGTGTGTGTGAGAGTGTATGTGATTGTGCCCTGTGATGGACTGGCACCCTGTCCAGGGTGTACCCCGCCTTGTGCCCGATGCCTCCTGGGATAGGCTCCAGGCTCTCCCGTGACCCTGAAAAGGAGTAAGCGGTTGAAGATGGATGGATGGACGTTGTTATGCTAAAGGTCTGTCATGAAACTAGCATTTACCAGTGGTGCATTGTGTCTTAATCAGTTAAAAATACACCGTGCCTAACTTTGAACTTTTTTTTTTTTTTTTTACAGTACTTAGGGGTAGATCGTGATTAGAGCTGCAACAACTAATCGATAAAATTGATAATAATTGATTATGAAAATCCTCATTACGTTTCTTTTGTTCCGAAAGCACGCTTCGGAGAGTAAATACTAAAGTTGTGTTCTAAATGAAGTACTATACAATTACACTATGCACTCTGCACTACCGTCTATTGTGTGGATTTTAGAAAGATAATATCATCTGAAATATATCACTAGCGGGTTTTTTTTTTTTTTTTTACTACCCGGAAGTATACGCCGTTTCCTAGGCGTCGGCGCATGACGTCATACGCAAGCTAGCATTAGCAGACACCCAGAGTCACTGATGATGACTTTCTTCAGTTTACTTTCTGACAGCGTTAGATTTTTATTCCCAACATGACCTCAGGGTCCATGAGATGGAGGCGAAATCGTCATGTGACTGAAGAAAGTGTGTAACCTCCAAGTCCTCTAAAGCAGGATATGCGGAGTTTGCATGTTCTCCCCGTGCTTCAGGGGTTTCCTTCAAGTACTCTGGTTTCCTCCCCCAGTCCAAAGTGCTGTAGGCTGATTGGCATTTCCAATTTATCCGTAATGTGTAAATGTGTGTGTGTGATTATGCGCTGCAATGGGCTAGCAACACATCCAGGGTGTCCACCACCTTGTGTGTCCCGAGTTCTCTAGGATAGGCTCCAGGTTCCCCTGTGACCCTGGATAAGCAGTATGGAAAATGAATGAATGGATGGATGGATGGATGGATGTTGACTCACTATTACCAAACATAAACTACTACTTGGTGTATTTAAAATGGTAAACATTTCAACTAGATGCAGTTTTGGTCATACTCGGGCACAAATAGGCCAAGGTAGCAGGAAAGATGTTCCTTTAGTTTGTGATTCTGACAGGTTCATCCAACAGACACATACTGGAGGAGGCATAATGACGCGAACCATGAACCACACACACACACACACACACATGGCATCTGTCACAGAACCAAATGGCTGTGTGATCAAGGTTACCGAAAGGTTTAGTAATTCCTATTGTCCAGGTACAGAAAAAAGTACCTGAGGACCTGATGTCTTCATTATCTACTAAAACAAAGTCCTTCCAGTGAGGTCTGACCACCTTCATAACGCTCTCTATCCCAGCATTTCAGTGTTCAAGTAATGTGTATTTAATATTCACGCACTGTACTGTAAACATCCATGTTTTTCCTGTTTTGAATCAGTGGAACGTGTTAGTATTTGGGTAACACTTCAGTGTTGCCTAATTAAAACATTTGTTATAGATGTTACTTCATGACAATCTCTTGCACAGAAGTCTTTTAATCTTATCTTAATATGCTCCTTTTGTTAATAATCCATGAAGTCCTCGGGTGTCTATCATTTTCTTCAGAGTATGCTAATGAAAAAGCACTCCTAGATGCTTAAGTAGGTTTTATATAAGCATATCCTGTGTAAAGAATGCGGTTTATTTGTTACGCTTTAAGGAGCTTCTGGGTTTTGGATAATCCACATCTGTTTCACGGGTCAGCGATGAGGCATTGATGAGCTGATGGTTACAGTTTACTGTAGCAGCTACCCAGATGTTAGATGTTTCAGCCAAAGCACCATGCCAGCAAAAGTGCTCCCAGAAGCATGCTTTGTTTCTGGGTGTTTTGTTTTGTGTTGTGCAGTGTCTGGCACATCTTGTACCACTTCATATAAATTACATTATAGTGGTTTATAATGAGGAGATGTGCAGCGTAGAAGTTTATTTGCAGACAGAATACATGCAAAAATAAATAAATAAATAAACGCTTCACACACACACACACACACACACACATCTCTCTCTCTGTATCACTGTATCTAATCTATATCTAATCTATACAGTGGTGTGAAAAAGTGTTTGCCCCCTTCCTCATTTCCTGTTCCTTTGCATGTTTGTCACACTTAAGTGTTTCGGAACATCAAACCAATTTAAACAGTAGTC
>JAFFST010055662.1:363684-381307 GCA_022414735.1 Noturus placidus
TCTTCGCCATTTGTGGATAATGGCTCTCACTGTGGTTCGCTGGATTCCCAAAGCTTTGGAAATGGCTTTATAACCCTTTCCAGACTGATAGATCTCAATTACTTTCTTTCTCAATTGTTCCTGAATTTCTTTGGGTCTCGGCATGATGTGTAGCTTTTAAGGATCTTCTGGTGGACCTTACTGTGTCAAGCAGCTCCTATTTAAGTGATGCCTTGATTGTGAACAGGTGTGGCAATAATCAGGCCTGGGTGTGGCTAGAGAAATTGAACTCAGGTTTGGACAACCACAGTTATAGTAAGGGGGGCAATCACTTTTTCACACAGGGCCATGATGGTTTGGATTTTTTTTCACCTTTAATAATAAACACCTTCATTTACAAATTGCATTTTGTGTTTACTTGTGTTGTCCTTGACTATTGTTTAAATTGGTTTGATGTTCTGAAACACTTAAGTGTGACAAACATGCAAAGGAACAGGAAATGAGGAAGGGGGCAAACACTTTTTCACACCACTGTATATATAGAGAGAGAGATTCAGCAGAAATTATGCTATATTCATTTTAGGTAGCAAGTTTAGCCACATTTGAAAATGGAAAATTCTGTTTGAATGCACAACTTCGCATCTCGTAACCAACTGAGAAATTTCTAACTGCATCAAGAAAATATCTCAACAATAAAACCAATTTCTAGCATTTCTATGACTTGTTCCTACTGACACTGTGTCTGTGACTGGCGGCTGTGACTCAGTTGGTAGAGCATGTTGTCCACTAATCGTAGGGTTGGCGGTTCGATTTCCGGCCCGCGTGACTCCACATGCCGAAGTGTCTGAACTCCAAGTTGCTCCTGATTTCAAGCTAGCACCTTGCATGGCAGCTCTGCTACCATTTGGTGTGTGTGTGTGTGTGTGTGTGTGTGTGTGTGTGAATGGGTGAATGAGAACCAGTTTAAAGCGCTTTTTGGAACCACTAAGGTTAAAAAAGCGCTATATAAGTGCAGACCATTTACCATAATACAGAAATGTACAGTATAGAATAGTCCAACAACATTGAGCAACATGTGAATATATAATTAAGGTTTTAAAATCTTACTTAAAGGAAAAGTAGCTAGTTAAGCCCGGGGGGGCGACTGTGGCACGACTAACTATTTATTTTAGAACGTACAGTATAGTAATGATGTAAAGCCATGTTAATGCTTTCCACAAATCTTATAAGAGCTGCATGGCGCAACAATTTAATCGCTCCCTCGTTAATATTAAGATATTACAGTTGGGATCCTGATATTTTTATATTTGTTTAGACTAGAAATGCATATTAATTTGATTCAATATAAGAAGGAGATTGTACCCTGTGCTCCCTGGGATTGGCTCCAGGTTGACCATGATAAGCGGTACAGAAAATGGATGGAGAATAAGGAAATACTGAGGATGTATGAAGAATGTTAATTGCATTTTCTACTACTATAGAAAGTTCACTTTCCTTCATTTTTCTCAGTAGATTGAGTGAATAATTTTCACTGGTGTTGGAGTGTGTTGGTCTCTCCAGGCTTAGCAGGAGAACAGCAGACTGATCGAAAATTCAGCACTGTGAATTTCATTGCACTCGTCACTCCTGTGTTCCACTTCACAGAAACACACGCGGTTCAGTCTTTCTAAAATGATTGGTGGGTGTTGTGACCTTTAACTGAAGTGTTTTCGGGGTTTTTGGATGTATTTTTTTCTGCAAGAGAGGATGATGGAGGTTCTGCTTCTTCTTTTTTCATTTGCACTATAATATTAGGTATGGAGCAATATTAGAGCTTAGTCTAATATATCATATCTTAATAACCGTCTAAGTTTCACTAATACTAGTTTCACTAATCAACTAGTGTTGATTATTTTTCTATAAAAGAAGATCTGACGGCAGTGCCGGCTATAACACACTTGTGCTAACACTTCTATATTTTCTGTAGCAAAAGCTCATTGACAGGGACTTATTGTGTCGATGCTCCACAATAATCTAGGCCTAATAAACAACGGGTTAAAAAAAGGCGTTGTTATTTCAAAGAAAAATAACACTTTCCTGTAATACCTTTGCGTTTTATTCCTTCCTTATTTATTTCTTTCGTTAATTTTCTCCTCATGAAAGTAAATAACACTTAATATTTAGTCACATATCCCTTGCTTGCGATAACTGCATCGAGCCTGCGACTCACTGACGTCACCAAATTTATAGTTTCTTATTATGTGATACTTTTCCAGGCTTTTACCACATCCTCTTTCAGTTGTTATTTGTTTCAGGGGGTTTCTCCCTTCATGCTGTTCAATTAGGTTAAGATCTGGTGATAAACTCTCTTCTCATATTCATCTTTTGATCTCTAAAACCAAATGATTTCAGTCTACAACAAAATCAAAAGAATTGGCCTTGCCGTTCCAATAGTTTTGAAGGGGACTGTATAGACTGAGGCATTTTGATGGTTGTCTGATCAAAATTCTAGGTTCAGTGAAGCAGGAGGAAAAGTAGAGCAATGCCTTATACCATGTGTCTGCTTTCATCCAGATGTGTGTGTGTGTGTGTGTGTGTGTTGTGTGTGTGTGTGTGTGTGTGTGTGTGTGTGTGTGAGCATACATGTGTGCCTTCTTTTTCTCAAAACCTCATTCTGCCATCGCTGCACAGCCTGTCAGTGAGAATTGCCAATCAAAGCCAAACACACACACACACGTACACGTCCTTGTTACCTCCTCACATACAACTCCGCTCCTCTGATCCCCTTTGACTGAGCACTTGTGAGGATGTATCTGACATCATACAGGCTGCTTTAGTCTTTGACCAGTCTTTGCTTTAGTCTTTGAACTCTTCAGCGAGTAATGTAAAGAGGAAACATGCATTTCCTTGTGACTAAAACGGCAGGATTCTGCTCTTCTACTCGCTCAGGAAGCAAAGAAATCCGTCTGAAGAAATATAGTTCTTCATACGGCTTACTGGCACACCTTTCATATACGCACGCTCGCTTTTAATTATTGCAGCGTTTCTGAACTCTAACCCTTCTTTTTATTAATAGAAATGGAAGAGCAAAGCTTGTAGTGTGTAATTTTATTTATTTATGGGCCACATCAGAATTCAGAAGCGTGAATATTATATTATGAAAGTGGGAAGCGTAGCAGCGCTGCTTCCGTGTTTATCCTGCACACACACACACACACACACACACACATACACACATTATCATATTGCATGTTTATCACACAGCGGATTCAGACAGATTCATGATGTTTGTGCAAAGATTGCAAGAACAACAAAAGAAGGCAGTTGAAAGTTGAATAAAATGTCAGCAAGCGAATAAAATGTCAATTCTTGTTAACGTTTTTTTTTTTTTTTTTTTCGTTTCGGGCGTGTGTATTGATGGAGGCTGGAAATGGGGCTTCTCCGATTCTTATCTCCCACCTACGCACACACACAGGCCTCTTCTCAGGATGTCAGGCCTGTTATCAGATCAGGCCGCACCTCTCTGTGCACCGTGGGAGGGAAGACTTGCTCGTTTTTGTTCTTCTTGATAAATGTTTGAACAGTCGTGGTACTGTTTGGATGGCACAGTGCAGGATATTTTACTGTTGTTCGAGGTGTGTGAGAGATGCTTGTGTTAGCTTTTTTTTTTTTTTTTTTTTGCCAGGCCTTGATCATGAGCTTCCAACTTGCTGTGCCACACATTACAGAATAGTGATGGTAATTTTTTACTTTATTTTAGTGAGCCAGTTCAGTCTGATAAGCTGACCAGCGTGAGTCGACTATCGACAATACTGAGCTTCGGCTCCCAAAAGGCTCATTGGCAATTTTTCTAAACCGGATATTCTGACCAGTGATTGTTCTTCTATGGCTAACTATGGTTGACATCATTTTGTAAAAATATTACATCCATCCATCCATCTTCTATCGCTTACTCCTTTTTAGGGTCACGGGGAACCTGGAGCATATCCCAGGGAGCATGGGGCACAAGGTGGGGTACACACTGGACAGGGTGCCAGTCCATCACAGGGCACAATCACATACACATTCATACACTACTTTAGACACGCCAATCAGCCAATCATGCATGTCTATGGACTGGGGGAGGAAACCGGAGTACCTTGAGGAAGCCCCCACAGCACGGGGATAACATGCAAACTTCGCACACACACTTGAACCCCGGACCCTGGAGGTGTGAGGTGAACGTGCTAACCGCTAAGCCACCGTGTGTCCTAAAAATATTACACTTCCTTCTAAATACCAAAATAATGCTAGTTTGAAATTTAAAAATCCATCCATTTTTCCGATGGATTTAAAAATCCATCCAATACCGCTTATCCTACAGGGTTGCAGGGGAGTCTGGAGCCGATCCGAGGGAACTCTGGGTACAAGGTGGGGACACCCTGGACGGGGTACCAGCCCATTGCAGGGCACAATCACACATGCGTTCACACACTACGGACAATTTGGAAATGCCAATCAGCCTATAACGCATGTCTTTGGACTAGGGAAGGAGGAGACCCTCAATGCATGGGGAGAACATACAAACTCCATGCACACAAGGCAGAAGTGGGATTTGAACCCCCGAGCCCAGAGGTGCGAGGCAAACGTGCTAAACATGCTAAGCCACCATGCCACCTCATTTTATAAAAGGTAATTAAATAATTGTTAGTCTAAATCAGCAAGGCATTACAATGTGCACTGAAACGCTGCATAAATGTTATTGTACGCTTTTTCTGTCCGCTTTTTTAAGAAGTTTTATTTCCATGAATCCTGACAACTGATCACCTCCCATTATACACTAACTTTATACACATAGCCGAGAGTCAAAGACACACCTCGCAATTCACGTTAACGAACAGCTCGGATGTTGAAAAGAGGTTTCCATGGAAGCATTTACTGTTTACTGAAGATGAACGAACGCATTGATGAATAATGGCATTGCCTACATCAGTAAAGAAAAGAAAGAAGGAAAAAAGTGGCTTACACATACGATTTGGCTCTAAGGGTTCACCTAAAAGAGCCAACTCATTTGCAAACAACAGAAGAGCCTGATGTATCTACAAACACAATAGCATGTAGCATGTCAAAAACAAACGAACATTCTGATAGTTTAGAGTTCAGATGTTGTAGTGTAATGTTGTTTCTCAATGAGACAGAATTGATCTACAAACACTACCTTTAATCTCGTATCTTCTGACTTGCAGTATCTAAATGGTAAATGGTCTGCACTTATATAGCGCTTTTATCCAAAGCGCTTTACACTATGTCTCATTCAGCCATTCACACCAATGGTAGCAGAGCTGCCATACAAGACGCTAATTTCCCATCGGGGACAACTTACGGTTCAGTTTCTTGCCCAAGGACACTTCAGCATGTGGAGTCACGTGGGCCGGGAATCGAACCGCCAACCCTAAGATTAGTGGACAACCCGCTCTACCACCTGAGCCACAGCCGCCCCAACAGACACTAAAGACACTAAAGACACACCAAAGACATTTGGGTTTGAGATCAAAAGATGGATATGAGAAGAAAGTATTTCAGCATTTGTTTCCTGGTATTTACATCTAGATGTATTAAACAGCATAAATAACGTAGAACTTTTTGTATCAGACGACCCAATTTTTATGCAAGCAAAAGTATAGAAAGAGGTGAGTCTTGAAGTAAATGAAAGTAAATAACACTTAATATTTGGTTGCGTATCCTTTGCTTGCAATAATTGCGTCATGCCTGCGACTCAGTGACATCACCAAATTGTTGGTTTCTTCTTTGTGCTGCTTTTCCAGGCTTTTACCGCAGTCTCTTAGAGTTGTTGCTTGTTTGGGGGGTTTCTCGCTTCAGTCTCCTCTTCAGGAGGTGAAATTCTGCTCAACTGGGTTAAGGTCTGGTGTTTGACTTGGCCAGTCTAAAACCTTTCATTTTTCCCCCCTGATTAAGTCCTTTGTTGAGTTGGCGGTGTGTTTTGGATCATTGCATGATAAAATTCCTCCAGATTCATTTGGATGCATTTCTCTGTACATTGGTAGAAAAAATGTTCCTGTAAACTTGTTAATTCATTCTGCTGAAACCATCATGAGCCTGTTCCAGAATACGCCATTCAAGCCCGAGCCATAACACTACCTCCACCATGTTTCACAGATGAGCTTGTATGTTTTGGATCATGAGCAAATCCTTTCTTTCTCCACACTTAGGCCTTTCCATCACTTTGGTAGAGGTTCATCTTGCTTCAAATTTAATAATGCTGTTTACTGTCCTTATACAAAGATTCTGCATAGGTTGTAGTGTAGTGTAATGTTGTTGCTTCTTAATATTGCAGAAGTCATGGCGGTTCAATGATTGCAGTTACAGTGCGATTTTATTTGTTTGTTGTAATGTTGATATTCCTAGCAGTTTTGTTTTATTTTCTCTGTCACCATGACTGTCTATACATTATTCATGAAATCGCACACATATTCATGCAATTTCTACTCCAAGAATGTGAATTCAACTGCGAAATAATTTTCTTAGAATATCAAAATGTCACTCACACAATTGGTATTACAGTTATTAAAAATGAGCCACTTTTACCGATCATAAAACCTTCCAGAATGTTCATGTATAATTTGGGCGTTATTAATTTAATATGCAGGATTGTTTGGCATGCAATTCCAGCGTTTAGGTAAGCACGTGGCAGAGAAAGCTTAAGATGAATGTCTGTTATTATAACTACAGTGTGGGCAGCAAGGGATCATCAACTACTTAGTAACTGTGTGAGTGCATGCTGCAGTTGCAGTCCTTTTGCTTTCTGGCATGCAGTTTTGGTTGGGTTTCTTGCTTGAGTGCTTTTTATTGTTGTTCTTAGCATTAAATAATGCAATGCCCTCTCAAGCCTGACACCCACCGACGTACACACAAGGAAGTTTGTAGTCCAGAAATTGAGTGAGTCAGCCTAGTGACATGCTGCAAGTCCTAAAAAAATGACCTGCCTTTTTCTGTCCCTTAGCCATTACTCCCAGACCCCCCCCCCCCCCCCCCCCCCCACACACACACACACACTCTTTTAAACTTCGTACCTACTAGGTATAATGTCTCTTCAAGATCATGGAAGTCCTTGAGTTTTGAGGTACTTTGACATTAGCTCATTTTTCACATTATGCGCTTTGCTAATGTGATCAATAAAACGACAGTTTATTAAAAATGCATGCAGCTCATTTTCAAAAACTGAACACATAATGATGTCCTTTTCTATGGGAAAAAAATGTTACATAAGAGTTGCCTCATCAGTAGAAAAAGTTATACATATATTACAAATTGTACTTATACACTCACCGACCTGGTCTTTTTCTAATATTCAACTGTCCAGTTTCACCGAGCCTGTGCACACTATCTGTGCACACCCACACAAATGTGTAGCCAGCCAAGGAACCAGTCTTGCCACTCTCCTCTGACCTTTCTCATCAACAAGGAAATTTATAGATGTATTTTTTTTTTTTTTTTTGCACCATTCTGAATTAACTCTAGGGACTGAAAATCCCAGGAGATCAGCAGTTTCTAAAGTGCTCAAACCAGACCGTCTGGCACCAGCAACCATGCCTCAAAGTCACTGAGTTAGGTGTGTTTGGTGTGAAAATTACCTGAAGCTCTTGCTATGTACAGTATCTCCCAAAAGTGAGTACACCCCTCACATTTGTGAAAATATTTGATGATAACTTTTCATGTGACAAGACTGAAGAAATGACACTGTGCTACAATGTAAAGTAGTGAGTGTACAGCTTGTGTAACAGTGTAAATTTACTGTCCCCTCCAAATAACTCAACACACAGACATTAATGTCTAAATCGCTGGCAACAAAAGTGAGTACACCCCTAAGTGAAAATGCCCAAATTGGGCACAAAGTGTCAATATTTTGTGTGGCCACCATTATTTTCCAGCACTGCCTTAACCCTCTTGGGCATGGAGTTCACCAGAGCGTCACAGGTTGCCACTGGAATCCTCTTCCACTCCTCCATGACGACATCACAGAGCTGGTGGATGTTAGAGACCTTGTGCACCTCCACCTTCTGTTTGAGGATGCCCCATAGATGATCAATAGGGTTTAGTCAATCACCTTCACCCTCAGCTTCTTTAGCGAAGCAGTGGTCATCTTGGAGGAGTGTTTTGGTTCGTTATCATCATCTTCAAAGGGAGGGGATCATGCTCTGCTTCAGTAAGTCACAGCACATGTTGGCATTCATGGTTCCCTAAATAAACTGTAGCTCCCCAGTTCCGGCAGCACTCATGTAGGCCCAGACCATGACACTCTCACCTAAGATGTTTGACTGTAGGCAAGACACACTTGTCTTTGAACTCCTCACCTGGTTGCCGCCACACACGCTTGACACCATCTGAACCAAATAAGATTATCTTGGTCTCATCAGACCACAGGACATGGTTCCAGTAATCCAGGTCCTTAGTCTGCTTGTCTTCAGCAAACTGTTTGTGGGTTTTCTTGTGCATCATCTTTAGAAGAGGCTTCCTTCTGGGACGACAGCCATGCAGACCAATTTGATGCAGTGTGCGGCGTATGGTCTGAGCACTGACAGGCTGACCCCCCACCCCTTCAACCTCTGCAGCAATGCTGGCAGCACTCATACGTCTATTTCCCAAACACAACCTATGGATATGACGCTGAGCACGTGCACTCAACTTCTTTGGTGGACCATGGCTGAGGCCTGTTCTGAATGGAACCTGTTCTGTTAAACTGCTGTATGATCTCGGCCACCGTGCTGCAGCTCAGTGTCAGGGTCTTGGCAATCTTCTTATAGCCTAGGCCATCTTTATGTAGAGCAACAATTATTTATTTCTGATCCTCAGAGAGTTCTTTGCCATGAGGTGCCATGTTGAACATCCAGTGACCAGTATGAGGGACTGTGAGAGCGATGACACCAAATTGAACACAACTGCTCCCCATTCACACCTGAGACCTTGTAAGATTAACAAGTCACATGCCACTGGGGAGGGAAAATGGCTAATTGGGCCCAATTTGGACATTTTCACTTAGGGGTGTACACACTTTTGTTGCCAGCGGTTTAGACATTAATGGCTATGAGTTATTTTGAGGGGACAGTAAATTTACACTGTTACACAAGCTGTACACTCACTACTTTACATTGTAGCAAAGTCTCATTTCTTCATTGTTGTCACATGAAAAGATATAACCCAATATTTACAAAAATGTGAGGGGTGTACTCACTTTTGTGAGATACTGTATTTTCCGCACTATAAGGCGCACCTAAACGCCTTAAATTTTCTCAAAAATCGGCCGTGCGCCTAATAATCCGGTGCGCCTTATGTGTGGACTGAGTTCCAAAATCTGTAAAATGTTGTGCGACTTTGGTTGGCGTAACAACCGTATGCGCCTTTTAACACGTGCGCCTTATGTATTGGTCTAGTACAGAAATAGACCCTGTAATTGAGACTGCACCTTATAATCCGGTGCGCCTTATAGTGCGGAAAATACGGTACTGTATGTGTGTGATTTTATGCATTGTGCTGCTTCCACATAACTGGCTGATAATTATACGAATGAGCAGATGTACATGTGTTCCTAATAAAGTGACCAGGGAATGTATATACCCCCCCCCCACACACACACATACAAACACACATTTTTTTTTTCCATTTCCATTCCATTCCATACACCTTCATAGAGGTAGTGATGGTGTCAGTGTGTGTATATGGACACGTTCTACATTCAACTGTAACGCATCTCACGGAACAGACTACAGAGTTATGAATTATTGATCAAAGGAGAAGAGGAAGCGTCTTCCCTCCCACAGCATGTCTTGTCTTCTTTCAGCTCGGCAGACAAAACACGGAGAGCGACAGACACAAACACGTGTCTTAATAAAGCATCCGTAACAATAACAGTCCAGCAGGTCACAGCTGCAGAAAAAAGAAACTGATAACTGAGAATATCATTAGGTAGAGTCCTGAGCTTGGGTGAGAAATATGCAGATTTATTCCTAGTTTTGGATGCTACAGTAGGGGACGTGTTACAGCAGGTACTGTTTCTGCTTCACAGATCTCTAGTTAGATCCTGAACTGGACTTACTGTCTGTCTGGCATTATGCGTGTTTCCTCCAGGTTCTCCCGTTTTGTCCGAACAGTGGATTGGCTACGCTATATTGCCACGAGGTGTGTCTGAGTGTGTGAATGAGTGTGTCTGGTGTCCAGAGTGTGTTCCTATCTCACATCCAGAGTTTCAGGTCTAGACTCCAGATCCACCACAATCCTGTCTAGGTTAAAGTGGTTACTAATGATGAATGAATGGAAGAATAAACGATCTGAAATCAAACACGTTTTTAAGTCAATAACCTGCTCATGGATCCTAGATGATTGCAGGACGTCCACATGGGCTATATCTGAAATGGCATTATTTCCATGTACAGTTTGGACATACAGTAGACACCATCATGACTCTTATAATGACTTGTTGTTTCTTCATCCTTCATTTTTAAAGCACAATTTAGTTTTTTTGTTTTTATTTAGTGAGGAATCACTGCGCCAAATGCAAAGAATTTCACAAAACTCTAGGAAAGCTGTCGTTCCCTCATGTCTAAGACATTGTTCAGAACAGTGTGGGCTGTTTGGATCTGAGTCAACCTAGTGATTTCTCTTCTTATTCTCACAGCTAATGTATTCTTTGTTTGCTTACTCTTTGTCTCTCGCTTTCTTTTTTCTCTCGCTCTGCCTCTCATTCGGCTCATTAGTGGTTCGTTTAACCGTTCATCATTCCCATAATGCATCAGTGTTCAGAAGGGTATATACACTTCACACAAACAGGCACACAGAACCTCTAAGGACCTTTTGACATTTGCTTGGCATTTTATTGAACTGCCTGTCCTACGCAATTTCACACACACATGCACAGACAAAACGTATGATTAATGCAACCTAAGATAAGATCAGCACAGATAGTCGGACAATTTGATTTGATTTCCATTCAAGATTCCACAATGTTATTGTGAATTCAATCTTTACACAGCTTTATTTTTATTTGTCCATCACATGATGGTTTTGTCCCAGTATGACCACGTGCCGTTTCTGAAACAGAACATTATCATTTTTACCCATGGTACTAATTTATTGACTGAACATATTACCTTGAGGCTGTTCGAATAAATTTCACAGTTCTAATGTTATTACGGTTCTCATAATATTTATTTATTTAAAAGAGGAAAAAAAAAAATCATATTTGCATTTTCATATTCTACTTTTAGTCACATAAATCTCTCAAAAACACATCAACCTTTGTTTCATTAGAGCTATGAATACATAAATGCAATTTATAGTAAATTTATTTACAACTTTAACTATTTCATTTATATTACTGTGACAACACATGAAATGACTACCCAAACATATGATCAACTGAATCAATGGAATCACAGCAGTAATAAATGAAATTAGGTGAATAAGTAATAATAGTGATTATACCACATGCCTTATAAACTTTTAGAGACAAACAACTGTTTATAGCTGCCATAAAGTAAGTGATAACAGGAACTAATGTGTCTCGTGGACGTTCCATAACTTTAAATGTAACTAGAAATTAATCAAAAGCATGACATGTCATTCATAAACTTAATACTATATATATATATATATATATATATATATATATATATATATATATATATATATATATATATATGTGTGTGTCAAATTGTTGTGGTATAGGAGGATTAAAACACCTCAGGCATTGCTGTTATTGGAATATGATACAGTTAGGGGTGGTAATGGTTTCCCACCACCTTGTCATTTGCATGCCACATTGTGTTTTATTCCTTAATTAGGTGATGATGTAACAACTGTTACTTGATTAAAGGGAAGAATAAATAAAATGAATGTTTATAATTAAAGTGTAGCATTCCAACTCATGATTTGCCCTGAAGTTATGCAATTCAAACACACAGTGTTGTTAATGTCTGTTTTGTCTGTGACAGTATGACGGTATCAAACTCGCTTTAATATTGAATGAGTTTAAAGGCTAAATCGTTTAAATAATTAAAAGTTTAATACGATTTTAAAGGGAATTTGACAGCCCTAACTAGATTTTCGGTTCAGCAAAAATGTTATGTTACTGCTCAGGTTAACAAAAGCAATGTAAAATTCTGATTATGATGATCATAAGTGCATCATTACAGTTCAAGAGAGAATCACAATGCACTGAAAGAATCTATAATAATAATAATAATTATTATTGTTATTTTCTTCTATTATTAGGTGCCTCACACCTGCAGAGTTGAGGGTTCGAATCCCACCTCTGTCCTGTGTGCGGAGCGTGCATGTTCTCCCCATTCTTCGGGGATTTCTTCCTGGTACTCTGGTTTCCTCTCCCAGTCCAAAGAAATGTGTTGAAAGCTGATTTCCTAATTGTCCGTAGTGTGTGAATGGATGTGTGAGTGTGTGATTATGGCCTGCAATGAGTTGGCATCCCATCCAGGGTGTCCCCCGCCTTGTGCCCCGAGTTCCCTGGGATAGGCTCCAGGTTCCCCCGCAACTCTGTGTAGGATAAGCGGTACAATATGGATGGATTATTCTATCCTGATTACAGAGTCCTCAGGTGTGAATGGAAATGTGAATTAATTACCTCTAATTAATATCCACTAATTATGATTAGCAGCAGCAAAGTAGGCTACATCGGCTTGTGGCCACATTAGATGCTTTAGTGATGAATAACTGGAAAGTGAAGGAAAAGTGATTGTGATGGATAAATTCGAAACATGAATTATGTCCCTTTAAATTGCAATTGATAGTTCATATCCAACTATGTTTCCACTATGATGTATCAGTTGAACACTGGAACAGATCAATCCCACCCCAAACTAATGGCAGTGGGGGCAGGTAATGTAACTATATATATATATATATATAATTTTATATTCCATCCATCCATCCATCTTCAACCGCTTACTCCTTTTCAGGGTCACGGGGAACCTGGAGCCTATCCCAGGAGGCATCGGGCACAAGGCGGGGTACACCCTGGACAGGGTGCCAGTCCATCGCAGGGCACAATCACATACACACTCACATTCATACACTACGGACACTTTAGACACGCCAATCAGCCTACCATGCATGTCTTTGGACTGGGGGAGGAAACCGGAGTACCCGGAGGAAACCCCCGACACATGGGGAGAACATGCAAACTCCGCACACACATGGCCCTAGCGGGGCTCGAACCCTGGACCCTGGAGGCGTGAGGCGAACCTGCTAACCACTAAGCCACCGTGCGCCCCCTAATTTTATATTATTTATACATAAATATATTTATTCATTATGAATTCTTACATTTTATCATTATAATTAACTTTACAATTATAGAGATTCAATTCAAAACAGTTGCTTCGAATCAGAGATTGTAAATCTTATTTTTTCTAAAAGATATTACGATACCTGCGATATCGCAGAAAAGTGACATAATTTATTACAGTGTCAGTATTGTATTTGTCATCTTGCCATAGTATCATAGATTGAATGGTACATTATTCGTCATTAGCCATAACAAATATAAGAACACCCATCATCTCATTCACTCATCAACTGCTCATTAGGAATTCGGAGCGGCTCTGGAGTATCCTGTTGGGAAATCACAGCCTGTGTGGGCCACCTGTGCTCATGAAGGGAAAATAGCCATGGGATCTGAATACAAGCTCCAGTCGTAAACTCTTAGTCGGCCTGACGTGGAGAATTTCTGACATTAATCCACCTCAACTCTAAACAAGATTCTGAGCTCGTGCAGATGTAAATTTGTTAGTCTTTTATGAGGCAAGTGTGAAAAATGACAGGCGTCCTGCTGGAGTTTGGTCTCTGACAGTGATGGACGACAGAATGTGCAGATGCGCAAAAATGCCTTTAGGGAGTATGTTAGGAAGTCGAGGTCAAGCCGGTCTCCGTGCATTGATGAGCTCTGGGTGGTGGCTGCCCCAGTATGCTGAGCTCATTTATTTATTTATTTGATAAGCTTTATTACATTGAGTGTGTGGAATGTACTGGGAGTGGAATGAGGTTACGACTGTGTCTTGGGGGGGAAACGATTGGATGCCATGAGTGGTTTGGCCTAAATGTGTCATTCAATATATTCTGATGGCATTATCCATTCTGAATTTCATTGTTTAAGGTCCATGTCGTTGTTTAAAGGTGCAATAGTCAGGTTTATTTCTTCCTAAGAAAAAAAATTGTGGAAAATAGATAGACCTTGAGAAAGCCTATTAGAAACACTGTGCTCTGGCGCTGTCTGCTTATCAGTCAGGGTATCCTGTCTTTTTTTTTTTAGATGTTCCCAAATTCCCCTTCACTCTCTACTCATCTTGATTAGTTTAGAAAGGAAAACATGGCAGAATCCAGTAAGCATCCAGCACAATCAGATTAACTATGAACAAAAACCATATTGTGTTTTAAGTTTTTTATTATTATTTTATAAAAAAAATTAATATCAAAAAACATAATTGAAACTTTTCTAGGATGGAGAAATTTATTTCTGGAGATGGGGATGAAATTGCACATGCTATGGACTGATAAATACATTTTATCTCTTAGAGAACCAGGTAATGGAAACTTATGTAATGCTAACTAGCTAACCCTGGGAGTGACTGTAAGCTGAAAACCTCATGGGAGCTCATTACCAAAATAAATAAATAAATAACTGAAAAGAGGACAGGACAGCGAAGGCACTTTCAACTATTCGTGTAGCAGCAGATCAATATGAGTCAACTTTCACATGTTTATATTGCTATAACAGTGCCCTAGTGGACAAAAGTAAGATGCTAACACTCATTTAACTGAACAGATCCTGGGGTGTGGCTTTGTGTACATGGGAGGTATGTTTAAAGCGTAAAAAAAATCAATCAAATCGCTAGTGCTAACTGCTAGTGCCTTTAAAGTGACTTAGCTGCAATGCATTTTATAAGGTTGGAGGCTGATATTTACATTGGAACCTAATTTCATTGCTGAGATACACGCTAAAATTGAGCATATTTTCTTATGGGGTGAGTCAATCTGAGCCGTGGCTACGGTGTATAGACACCATGTTGACAGCACCATCTGATGCAGTAACGCAAAATGTCTTGAGTCAGGCTCGGGCAATCTGCCATTTGTCATTTACAGCAGAGGGTTGTTCATTCTGTGGACAGACTGGAGATACCCTCTCAGCAATTTGGAGGTGCGTTTTTATGGACAGGAGGTGAGAAAACACACAAGGAGACTCCTAAGCGGGGTTCCTATGTATATTGGTCTTGTACTGGTGCATGAGAACATGAGGCATAACATACTGTCACATTACTACAGGGCGGCTATGGCTCAGTCGGTAGAGCGGGTTGTCCACTAATCCACTAATCGTGGGGTTGGTGGTTTGAATCCCGGCCCGGGTGATCCCATGCCGAAGTGTCCTTGGGCAAGACACTGAACCCTAAGTTGCCCCCGATGGCAAGCTAGCACCTTGCATGCAGCTCTGCTACCATTGGTGTATGAGTGTGCTCTTGTAAGTCGCTTTGGATAAAAGCGTCTGATAAATGTAAATGTAATGTACTACAATATTATTGTTTATCTGGGTTTACACATTTTAAATCTTTGTACATTTGACACATTTTCATGTGTCTCTAAAATGGGCAAAAATGAGACTGAATGATACTGAAAATCTGAAGTTCAGGTGAAGATCGTTGTCACATTGGATTTAAAATCTGAGCAGAGATGGTATTCTCTAAACGAGGAACAGATTTTATTTGTCATTGTCATTTTATTGTTTTATGGAGAAATGTGTTTCTGACACAACTACATTACATTGTTGTTAATTAATTGAACATTAAAAAATAATAATAATAATAATAATAATAATAAATTAGACACAAATTCATTCATGTGTCATTCTCTATGCTTATTTCTACTTGAAAGTTGAAGATTGAAAAAAAAAAACACACACTTTCCAATCTTTAGCTGTCCAGTTTTGGTTAATCTGTGCCCAATGTAGCTTTAGATTCCTGCTTTTGGCTGGCGGGACTGATGTGGTCGTCTGTTCTTGTAGCCCATCCGCCGCACAGTTTGGCGTGTTGTACGTTCCGAGATGCTTTTCTGCTCACCACAGATGTAAATAGTTGTTATTTCAGCTCCTGTCAGATCATCTGGCCATTCTCCTCTGACTTCTCTCATCAACAAGGCTTTTTTTTCCACCCTTAAAAAAATGCTAGACGGTTTTTTCTTTCTTTCTTCGCACCATTTTGTGTAATTTCTGGAGACTGTTGTACGTGCAAATCCCAGGAGATCAGCAGTCTCTGAAATACTCAAACCAGCCCATCTGGCTCCAACAACCAAGTCACTGAGATTGCATTTCTTCCCCCCATTTTGATGTTTGCTGCGAACATTAACCAAAACTCTTGACTTGTATCCGCATGATTGTATGCATTGCACTGCTGCTACCTGATTGCCTGTTTGGATGATTGCATGAATGAGCAGATTTACAGGTGCTCCTATAAAAGTGACTGGCGAACGTATGATGTATGAAGTACGCACAGAGTAAATGCCATAGATTTTCCATTCGGTGTGGGGCCTGTGGATAAGCACCAGTGTAGGGTATTGAACTCTTTTAGGAAGTCTAAAAATATTTGGCAGATAGCAGTGGCAGGATGTATTCAGCAATGCAGGTCACAGTAGTTACACCAGCAAGCGTTTACAATTACCAAAAAGGGCTTTTTGTGAGGTTTGCAGAGCCTTAAGTGAGTTCAGTGTGTTGCATGAGATAACCAGAGCTTTCTGGTTTCTAAGATTAGGAGAAGCTCATGTATTTAACTGCATATCATTATCACTTGCCTTCTCATAGCATTACAGCTGCCTGTGCAAAATGGTATTGGAAAGAGACCGAGGCAGAGTATGTGCACTACGATTGTTGTTTGCTCTGTATATGCTAGCATTGCAGAGGAGTGATGAAGAGGAGTGAGGAGGTAGGATGTGCAATGTTTGACATCATCAAATGTCTATTTCCATTTGAGGTGGAGGCAGAATGTGTGTGTGTGTGTGTGTGTGTGTGTGTGTGTGTGTGTGTGTGTGTGTGTGTGTGTGTGAGTTTGAGGATGATTGCATAGAACAGAATTAAAACCTCTAGAATTAAAAGAAGTTAATCCAGTGAGCGATACAAAATAAAACCATGAACAAGCTTTTCTTTGGGGGCTTCTGGTTGGCTCATATCTTCCGCATATCTTTCGAAATATGAAAGATCGGAGCTGAATTTTTAACACTAGGCTTTAAAGGGGTAAACTGACCTCATGTTCAGCCCAAAAGGCAAGAGGATGGCAGTGTGGAAATGCGTGGGTTGAAGTGAGTGTTAATTATACAGAGGCTGTGTGTTTGGTAATCCTCCACACTGCTGTAGGCCATAATTCAGACGCAGAGATTAGCATCATCTGTATCGCAGCCATTTTTAGAGCTACTTATTAACTGTTGGAAAAGTCTTGGAAATTGCAGTTGTTAGGGAAGAATGAAGTCGGGTCTGAAGGGTCAGTTGTTACACTATCTATTGCTCAAATCAGTGGTAAGGTAGCTCAGTGGTTTTCAAAGTGGGGGCCGCGGCAGGGGGGCCTCAACAATTTGGTGTGAAAAATAAATTCTCACTCTCAGACAACCACACACACACACA
>JAFFST010055664.1:13077-15577 GCA_022414735.1 Noturus placidus
TCCCTTGTCCAAGTTTCCATCTTTGTCAAAGATGTGAAATGCAATAGCACCTACTGGCATTTTAATGTGTCCCTGTTGTCTGATAACAGGCTGCGAGACCCTATCGTGGCTGCTGAAGGAACCAGTGGTGCATGGGACTTGTTTCAATGTGGAGCGTGTAGCAGGACCGTTTGTAATGCAGTTGTTCTGTTCAGCTGGGATTGCCACGTTAGGACATGTAGTTGAGCGATGTGGTCCTGGTCTGATGAATGCTGCAGGCCTAGCCTCTCACGTGAGAGTTACTTACACCAGGGTTCTAAGCCAACTGCTCAACAAGTGGAAGTGCGAACTCACAGAAACGGAACTGTCTGTGCTGAACAGCTACTGCAACAGACACGGTCACCCAACTGCTGATGAATCCTTTCCTGAAGTGACCTGAAAAGTTTTCCAAGCAGTTGTCTATATTTGGTTTTAGATACAGTCAGAAGGGGAGAAGGAAATATCAACTGTTTAACTTTGAACTAGGACAAGCAAAAAGGGCAATCTATCTTACTAGAAGAAACAACGTTGAAGAGTCGTTAGATTGTGATGCACATGCGATTTTTGTTAGAATGTAAAAGGCCAGATTAAATATGGACCTCACGTTCTACAGAACTACAAATAATGTAGAGGAGTTCACACATATATGGTGTCTCAAATATGTTTTATGTTCAATAGTGGAGAATTCTCTTATTTTCAGGACTGTGTTTGGTTAAACCATGTTTATGCTTTTTTTTTATTATTATTTATTATTTTGTATTTTTGGAGACAGAGCATCTTGCTGTAAAAAATCCTGTTTTGATCCAATAAAGATGTATTGAATCTCAAAAAAATTCTCTCTCTCTCTCTCTGTCTCTGTGTGTATGTGTAAGTGTGTCTCTCTTGCTCTCTCTCTCTCTCTCTCTCTCTCTCTCTTTCTCTCTCTCTCTCCCTGTGTGTGTAAGTGTGTGTGTGTGTGTGTCTGATTGCCCCTCTGTGTGTGTGTGTGTGTGTGTGTGTGTGTGTGTTGCAGTGATGAATTGTTGCATTTAGGACAGAGTCTTAAAATGTAAAAGAAAAAAAAGATGTTCATCATAAACTCAAGACGGAGAGGAAGAATGTCTTTGTGCATGTGTCAATGCAAGACAGATAAAAAAAATCAGATACACACTCACACACACACAAACACACACACACACACACACACACACACACACTCACAAATAAATAAACAAATAGCAGATCCTTCATACTTATTTAAAGTGATCTATATAATTTATGTAGTCTGTTGGTTTTGAATTGTGGATAGCAATAGATCCACATGATTTCTCTCTCTCTCTCTCTCTCGCTCTCTCTCTCTCTCTCTCTCTCTCTCTCTCTCTCTCTCACACACACACACGCATGCAATGATGAAACTTGTCTCAACATACTCTGTTGAAAGTCATGTCACGAGAAAGCTGTCAAACTTCCAGCTTCAGCTTTCAGACTGCACTGTCTTAAAGCTCATATTTGCCTGTCTCTCTCTTTCTCTGTCTGTCTGTCTGTCTGTCTGTCTGTCTGTCTCCCAGTCTCTCTCATGCCCTCTGTCTGTCTCTCACTGTACTTTAAATTGCTCACTGTTGATCTGGGTAGAGACCAAAAAGATAAAGTAATTAAATTACTTTATAATTAAAGATTAAATTAATAACATCCTCACAGACATATATACACTCTCTCTCTCTCTCTCTCTCTGCATGAGATCATGACCTCAGAGTCGAGCTCATCATCACACACTCTTTACACCCCAATAACATGCTAAAAGACAGCACATTAACATTCTCTCCATCTCTCCATCCATCTGTCTTTCATTCGCTCTCCATACTTCTTCCCCACATTTCTACTCTTTAGTAAATTCTTCTCTGATCACGATCTGCACTAAGGTTCGTCTGAATCTCCCTAAAGAGTATGCACTTCTAGTCTACATATTTCCCTAACAGAAGTGTAGAACCTCAGAACCATGGACCTCAACAGAGACTCCGCCCCCTTATTAAGGGGTTTCAGGAAGTAGTTTAGAGAAATAAAGGAGCGAGACAGGACACTGACAGAGAAAAAGAACAATGTAGCTGGGAGCTTTAACTAACTCAGGTCATGTCGTATTAGAGCGAGAACATGAAAATTAAGAAACGACTGCATTAATAAGCAAAATCTTTTTCTAAATGAGTTCAGCTGATTAAACCGTCGTCAGAGCATAATAACAGGGAAGTGCGTGATGAATAATGCATGATTTATTTACGCATGAATAATCTTTATTAACACTCCGTGTGTGGCAAGGTTAACCAAGCCAACACACATTTACATGAAGTTCTGGAAGCGAAATTAGCCAAGACTGTGTGTGTTTGTGTGTGTTGTGAGTGAGAGAGTGAGAGAGTGAGAGAGTGTGTGTGAGAGAGAGAGGGTGTGTCAGTGAGAGAGACAGAGTGTGTGAGTGAGAGAGAGTGTGTGAGTGAGAGAGAGTGTGTGTGAG
>JAFFST010055664.1:18077-23077 GCA_022414735.1 Noturus placidus
TGGTGTTCTTGTATTATAGGAGAGGAACTGGGCGTGGTCTTCTGCTGTTTTATCCACCTCACATCTCCATGTGTTTTGCATATTTAGATACTTTTCTGCTCACCATGGTTGTAAAGAGTGATTATACAAGTTACATTGTCCTTCCAGGTTTAGCCTGTTAGATTTAGAAGTGATATACAGCTACTACCCTCTCTCATTTGAACTAAAAATATGCTGGACAGGCCACATCCAAAACAGACAATAGTAGCAGTCAGGCCCACAACAGATGAACTACAACCACCACGAGAGACTCGTCACTTGTTAGTGTATGTACATTAATACACAACATGTAGCTTCCTGCTGAGCTACACCACCTGTGACTCCGCCCCTTAAACCGCACATGACTCTGCCCCAGATTTAACACCTAGCCCCCTCTTCTCCTCCCCCTCAGTGTGTGTTCTGACAGTGCAGAGGAATGAACCTTAACAACAAAAGCAGGCGGAATTCAGTAAAATTATTACTTGACTGTTTTTATTCTCTATTTCTCTCCTTTTCATTACCACCCTCTCCCCCTCTCCCTCTCTCTCTCTACTCACAGTACTTTTCACTGTGGGTCAAGTGATAAATTACTTTCTCTCATTCTCTCCACCTCCCTTGTGCGCTCTCTCTCTCTCTATTCTGTAAATGCACTTGGTCACAGTCGTGGGTTTTGAAAGACTCTCCAGCTCACTCTCTCTCTTTCTCCCCCTTTTCTATCTTTTTATGTATCCTTTTGTCGTTCTTGTTCTCTTTTTGATCCATTCCATCCTTATCCTTCTCTGCAGTGTAACACACAAAATGTTTTTTAGTGAAATGAGATCTTCCCCCCTCTCTCCCTCTCCTCACACTCTCTCCCCCTCCCTCCCCCTTCCTCTCTCTCCTACCTTCATTCCCCCTTCTCCTCCCCCATCCCTGCTCTCTCCCCCTTTACCCCTCTCCCTCCCCCTCTCCCCCTCTCCCCGTCTCTCTGCAGTGTGATGATTGAAATGTGAAAATTCGATTTTTCACTTTGCCCCTTGTTCTTTCACTTCATTTCCACACTGTGTTCATCACCTTCACTCCATCACTGCGTCCAGTAAAATCTCCTTCACCCAGCTCTCCCTCTGCTCCTGTCTCACTCTTGCTCCTGTCTTGTTTTTGCGCTTCTCCTGTCTCTCCCTCTCTCTCCCCCGCTCTACCCCGTCTCTGTGATTTTATTCACAGTGTGTGCTCACGGTAAAATGATTCTCTCTCTCCCTCTCTCTGTTTTCTAAAGTGGCACTTAGTCTCCGTGGTGAGTAAAATGACTCTCTCTCAGCCCTGTTGTCTGAAACATGTGTTTAGTCACTGTGTGTGTGTGTGTGTGTGTGTGTGTGTGTGTGTGTGTGTGTGTGGCTGTATGTAGTAAAGTGGTGAGATGCCTGTCTTGCTGCCTCTCTCTCGGTTGTAAATCGTTCTGACAGCATGTGAGTGTATTGTGCCACTCAGCTGGTTGCTGTAGTGACAGGAAGTGCACTGAGAAAATGTCAGCAGCATGAATCCCCCCCACACAAATATATATATATATATATATATATATATATATACCATGCAGCAGTTAAAGTTAACCCTAGTCTGTCATCACTGGTATGTGCATGTGTGTTCGTGCGTGTGTGTGTTAAATGATCTAAGTGTTCAGTGTGAATGTCTGGTTCTCTCTCTCTTCATTAGGCCTCAGTTATGATTCACATTAAAATTAATTACCATCTTAGCCGTTATTAAACTTTGGTCCTGACCTCGTCGAGCTCTGGCCCCGTTTCCCAGAATTCCGTTCTGCTCAGATCCTCTCATTAACGCTCTAATTTAATCCGTCAGTGTAAAAAGAAAAACTGGTTTAAACTCTCGTCCGGTTAGAGCTACATCGCCACGACTACCATGTTTATCACGTTTCACTCAGGATGAGAAGTTTTACTCAAAACAAAACAATCGCCAATAAAGTTCCCTACCATCCGGGGGGAGGGGCTTGATGGGGGACGCTGAACATCTGTCCACAGTCTGCAGTCTGGTCTTGTGTAGTTATGGCTCTTGTCAAATCCGTGGTTGTTGTCATGGTTCCAGTTATCCTCTAGCTGTTGTTTATTGTTGTGCTGCATCATGTTATTGTTGTTTACAATATTTTCATTGGAGTTGTTTTATTATTTCATCTGAGTGTCAGTGTGTAGTTGGGGTGATTGTAGTGTTGTGTTAGTACGGTGGTGTGAGTGTGGTCACAGATGATTGTTGATGTTCAGTAACGTTGCTGTTTGGGTTATAACACAGTGTTGGCGTTGTTTCTCCAGAACCTCGTCACGGTCTGAAACTGTTCATGCGGAAACACCTCAATACCTGACACCATCACAAACATGAGAAAATGTCAGACTCTCCAGGGTGCTGGTCTAATCTAATCCGAGCTGAATTCACGCTGTAGTTTAAGATGTTGTGTGTCAGAGGAAAGTGGACGATTTCACCAGCTCATATTACAGAGCTCTCAAAAAAAAAAACACGTAACTGAAAGACACAGAAACATCAAAATTCTTGTTGCTAATGAACAGACAGAGCTCACACACACACCCTGCACATTCTCACCCAGAGGGTCTTGTTAAGTAGTGTGTGTGTATGTGTGTGTGTGTGTGTGTGTGTATGTGTGTGTGTGTGTGCGTGTGTGTGTGTAAATCAAGTGTTTGAAGTTGACAGGTTCTCTGATTTCTGAACTTTCTTCAAAGTTTTCCATTGATTTCCGCCAGCAGGTGCCACCAACATCAAACATGAAAGTCACAAACATTATACAGCCAATCAGAGTAAAGGAACACGAGACATGTGAGGAAATGGGAGAATGTCTCAAGAGTTAAAAGTTTCAATCTGGCACTTTGCTATTATGAGCTAGCTAATGCCAAGTGTGCACTACCCACCTCCCCCCACACACATACCCCCCTACCCTACACATACACGCACCCACACTTACACCCCCTCCCCCTACACACCACTCCCCCTTACACATACACCCTCTCTTACACATACACCCCCTCTTACACTTACACCCCCTTTACATGTACACCCCCCTTACATGTACACCCCCCTCCCGCTTACACATTCACTCCCCCTTACTCATACACTTCCCCTAGCTGTTAATTTATATGGATCTGCAACTAGTGTTGTGCAACTCTACCACACCAGGGATGAGTGTTCTACAGTTCTAAGACCGTCAGAATGAGTGTTGAGCAGCTCTGAACCCCGGGGGATAAGTGTTGAGCAGCTCTGTAACTCGGGGATGAGTGTTGAGCAGCTCTGTAACATGGGGATGAGTGTTGAGCAGCTATGTAACTCGGGGATGAGTGTTGAGCAGCTCTGTAACTTGGGGATGAGTGTTGAGCAGCTCTGTAACTCGGGGATGAGTGTTGAGCAGCTATGTAACTCGGGGATGAGTGTTGAGCAGCTATGTAACTCGGGGATGAGTGTTGAGCAGCTATGTAACTCGGGGATGAGTGTTGAGCAGCTATGTAACTCGGGGATGAGTGTTGAGCAGCTATGTAACTCGGGGATGAGTGTTGAGCAGCTATGTAACTCGGGGATGAGTGTTGAGCAGCTATGTAACTCGGGGATGAGTGTTGAGCAGCTATGTAACTCGGGGATGAGTGTTGAGCAGCTCTGTAACATTACACTGCTATGAAGATTTACAGTAAATGAGTTCAACAGAATTATGCAGCTGAAGGAACGAGGAATCTGCTAAAGTTAACAATATGTACAAATGTTTTAATGACTTGGACAAAGTCACGCAGTTTGTCTCACTTCCCACCTGCCCAAGTGTGAAACCTCACATTTTACCATTCCAAACACACACACAAACACACACAAACACACACTTCTTAACAGATGCTTCATTAAAGTTGTTAACACAAGTTCCTGCAAAGGAGTTGTACCTTCTTTCATCCATAACACACAGAGAGAAAGAGAGAGAGGTCAATCACAAAGCTGAATAGAGGGCAGACTAGAGGGTTGGTGTGTGTGTGTGTGTGTGTGTGTGTGTTGCTCTAATCTCTAAGCCTCCTTCTCTCTGTGGAATAGTGAAGAGCCGCTTACATTACTGTCAGTCAAAGAACAAGGAAAAAAAGGACTTTAAATATTCTGGATAAAATGAATAGAAAGAGAGAGAGATGAAGAGAAGAGAAACACCCCCACACTGCCACAGGCTCCGAGTCTCTCAGCTCATTTTCACACTCTTTATTCTTCTGTTTCTTTCTTTTACATACTCGTTTGTTTCCCACTTACTCTCTCTCTGTCTCTCTCTCTCTCTCTCGCTCTCTCCCTCACACTTACACACACACAGATCTCTCCGATTCAAAAACACATGTGGGAGTTTGAGAGAAACAAACAGCACTAAATATGTGTACATTGTTGATTTAGATAGAGAGATAGACAGAGAGAGAGAGAGAGAGAGAGAGATGATGCCTATGAGCCCACAGACAGTAGAAAGAAAAGCCAATGATCCACATGTCTGTGCATCCTTCCTTCCTTCCTTCCTTCCTTCCATCCTTATGTTCACCCATCGAATCATCTGCCCATCCATCCATTTAGCAGTACATTCACCTGTACACACTTTCTGCCATCCATCTTTCATTTGTGTTCATTCACCAGTTCTTCAATCCATCCAGAATTTCATCTGAACTCCATCTCTCTTCTTTAAACACTCATCCGCAGTCTCTGTCTCAACCTCCTCATTTCTTTCAGTCTGAGGGAGTAAAAAAGCAGCACCTACAGTGTGCACAGACACACACACACACATACACACACACACACACACACACAGACACACTCAGAAACACACACACTCACACTCATAGACACACACACACACACACACACATACAGACACACTCACACATACAGACACACTCTCACACAGACACACACACACACACTCACAGACACACACACTTATAGCCACACACACACAGACACACTCACACACTCACAGACACACACACTTA
>JAFFST010055667.1:0-14571 GCA_022414735.1 Noturus placidus
AAAAAGCGCAAATTAATTAAATTTTTAATCGAAATCAGCAGGAGCCTCAAACTTCACGTCCCACTCTGTTTGAACCCGAATTCGAACCTCCTGTAAACACTGTTATTGCCTTTTCTGCATTCGCCTGAATTGTTTTCATTTGGTTGCATATTGTTATATTGGATTGCATATTTTCATTAGCTTCTAGGAGATGATGCACTTTAAGGATCAGTCTAATTTGATGCAAAGATTTGTACATTAGCAAGAATGTAGCACAACATGGAGGTGAAAGCAGCGGCCTGTTTATTTAAATTTGAAAGTGCAATAAAAAATATGTTGTCCCTAAAATCAATGAATAATCATGATAATCACAATTATCATTTTAGCCATAATCGTGCAGCCCTACGTCACACCTGTACTTGGCACGGTCCACTTGTGATCCGATCAAGCAGTACGTTTGTTAACACCAGTTTGAGTGGGACCAAAAAGAGAGTGAAGCTGCACTTTCTTAGCAGCATATTGAGAATTGCAATTCATGTCATACCCGAGTGTGTTTTCTGTGTGGGTTGATGCCGTTCTGTGACAGGTGGATTTAAAAAATGCGGGTGTATTCTTGATTGAATGTAGTTTTGACAGCATTCATGTCCTTGAGTGCCTCTTAACTAAATTCACCCTCAGACAGAAGCCTCTTTGTAAAAGAAAGATGTCTTGCTATACACAGCAATGATGCTGTGCTTTCTGAGGTTAAATAAATAAATAAATAAATCAGGCAAATGCACTTTTCAGGGACAACACTGGACACTGAATGGCATTGTTTAGCTACGTCTTCCAATCTAGCGCAAACCAGAGCATCTTCTTTTTGTGCCTGAGGCATAGCGAGAGATAGAAAACTCAAAGTGCCCTCTCCCACTGCTATTTTAGGCTGTGGTGAAGGCTGTTCGTGAAAGTTAGTGGAGTTAGAGCAGCTAGGAGGGGAAGAGCAGCAGCATGCAAAGGAACTGTGAATAGGCTTGTTTGTGGCCAAGCCCAACCCCCAAGCTGGAGATTGTCACCGAAGGGTTTTTCACATGCATCTCTGTAACGCCACACCACTTTGCCTCTTAACACTGAAACCTCGCATGCCTCACCCGTAAGTAATCCCTGTTGACATGTTGTATAGTAGTATATAATAGTAATGTAGATCATATGTGAACATATGATGTTATAAATTGGATTTCGATTTATGTTTAGATTTGGTTTATAAACTGGAAACTTGTGCACCTTGAGTGTGAGGAAATGAACCTTTTTTTATAACAGGAAGTTTCACCATCGAGCTGACTGGGTGTGAAATTATGGTGGATAGTTAAAGCTGTAGAACTTTTATATGATTGTACTTTTATAGAATTTTTTTTTTTCTGATTGCTGTTATGAGGATAAAAAATGTTTTAATGGTCTCTTCCTCTGCACAGTACAGAAGAATAGTCTCATAAGAGGAAAATTTTGGGTTTTTCCTACTTCTCCTTTCCTTTTTTCGAATTGATGTCAGAGGCTGCATGTGATAAATCAAGACTTTGGAAGGATGATCCACTTTAACTTCCTTGATAAAGTAATTGGAATAATATATGCTAATCTCAATTACTTTTGTTATTAAAATTGTACAAATTCCTAGACCATGTGTATTATGTAAGGGATAATCCACAGCTGGGTGTGCATTACATTTACATTTACATTTATTCATTTAGCAGACGCTTTTATCCAAAGCGACTTACAAATGAGAGCACACTCACACACCAATGGGAGCAGAGCTTCCATGCAAGGTGCTAGCTTGCCATTGGGGGCAACTTAGGGTTCAGTGTCTTGGCCAAGGACACTTCGGCATGTGATCACCCGGGCCGGGATTCGAACCACCAACCCTACGATTAGTGGATTAGTGGACAACCCTTTCTACCGACTGAGCCACAGCCGCCCTACTTGATTACTCGATTTTAATACACGATGTGTAAACCCGACATGAATAGCATGGTCAATAGGGATGGGCGATATGGATTTAAAACTATATCACAATATTTTATGGTATTAATTGCGATAACGATATCAATAGTGATATAAATATCCGCTTTCCACAGTACTTGTTTTCACTCTGCACATGAGCTGCAAATGGGTCGCACGCCATCACACACAGAAATATTTATCAAAATATTTATCTTTATTATCACAACCTTATTGTGGGGAGAATTTCTACTGTTATATCACAAATGATCCCATCCCTAATAGTCACTTGATCTAGATCTAGAATTCTGCCCACTCTAAATCATACACCGACATAAATAGTGTGATATAATGAATAACGAGTATAATTAGTTATAATAAATACAGTGGTGCTTGAAAGTTTGTGAATTTTCTACTTTTCTGCATAAATATGACATTATCAGATTTTCACACAAGCACTAAAAGTAGATAAACAGAACCCACTTAAACAAATGAGATAAAAATATTATACTTTGTCATATATTTATTGGGGAAAATGATCCAATATTGCATATCTGTGAGTGGCAAAAGTATGTGAACCTTTGCTTTCAGTATCTGATGTGACCCCGTTGTGCAGCAATAACTGTACCTAAACGTTTCCTGTAAATGTTGATCAGTCCTGCAAATCAGCTTGGAGGAATTTTAACCCATTCCTCAGTACAGAACAGCTTCAACTCTGGGAGGATGTTGAGTTTCCTCATATGAACTGTTTGCTTCAGGTCCTTCCACAACATTTCTATTGGATTAAGGTCAGGACTTTGACTTGCCCTTGAAATTCCTCAATTTGTACACAATCTGTCTGACTGTGGATTGCTGGAGTCCAGACTCTTTAGAAAATGGTTTTGTAACCTTTTCTAGCCTGATGAGCATCAACAACTCTTTTTCTGATGTCCTCAGAACTTTGTTCATGCCATCTTACACGCCACAAACATGCTGTGAAGATCAGACTTTGACAGATCCCTGTTCTTTAAATAAAACAAGGCGCTCACTCATACCTGTGAGTTTAACTGTAAGTTACTATGGTTACAGTTGTTTATAGGCAACACATTAATTTTAAACGGAGATTAAACTGATTGAAACTATCTGTGCATTTAACGGTTTGAACGCACACCTTCCAGCCAATCAGAATCAAGTATTCAGACAGACCATGGTATAAGTGTTATTATTAGTGAGTATCAAACTGTAAGGAGTGAATTTCACATGAAGTACACAAGCGTCTGAATTGACTAATTGACTAATCAGTAAGCAAATGTCTTGTCACATTTCCACAATTTGCTGCAATGCAGTTATCAAGAAATTAAGTTACATGATGATTAATACTAGCATTTCTAAACTGACTGTCATTTGCTGTGTCATGTCAAATGCACTAAATTGAATTATGACTGCACGCTCACAGAATGTTTTTTGTTAAGTGTATCCCTCAGACACTTATCCAAATGAATGGTCCAGTGATTAAAGCTGGCCTTGTTGATTTTTCTGCACGAGCTCATGACCCCTGACGCTAATCTCTAGTGTCCCTCTTCTGTGCCTCACAGACACCAAGGAGACCAAGCGGACAGAGAAAGCTAAGGAGAATGGTGTAAGTACTGCAGGCTGTGAGCCCAGCTACTTTGAGATCCCAAGTAAAGACGGCCAGATGGCAGAGGACAGTATCCACGAGGTCCCAACCAAGGACATGGAGAGCAGCGCAGCAGCAGCAGCAGAAGCCGCAGCAGCAGCAAAAGCCGCCCAAGCTAATACCTCCTTCACCATTGAATTTGATAACACCTCTCCAGGCAAGGTGACCATTAAGGATCATGTGTCACGTTCAAGATCTAAAAAATCTCAGCCAGGGAGTAAAGAGCTCAGCAGCTTGCAGGCAGCCATAATGGCCTCAGAGAGCAAAGTGGCCGACTGGCTGGCACATAACAATCCTCCCATGGTGAGACGTGAGTCCACAGAGGAGGATAGCAAAAGCATTAAGAGTGATGTACCTGTCCATCTCAAGAGGCTGAAAGGTGAGGAGCACCAGATTTATAAATATATTTATTTAATAATGAATGTACTGTGTTTTTGTATTGATGTTCTGTTCAGGTCAAAGTGATGCATTTCAATTTTCAGTGAATAATTTGATTCCATGACTTTCAATGCTTTTGTGGCTGTATTTTAAATACCCCAGACTAATCTCACCATGTATTCAGTATCGGGTTCTGACAGATTAAATTGAACATGCTTATTTGACTCGGATAGGCGAGACGATCAAGCGGCAGGTGCATTTTTACGGCAAAACAGTACACTTTCACTACTTGTGGAATAGATGGAGTGAGAACAAACGTGTTAAAATACGTGGGAATATTTTGTGTTGAGTCCAATGATATCAAACAACGTGTCTCTATTGTTTCGCCATAGTGCTGTTATACAGTACTGAGACTCATATGACACTGCACTTGAAATGTATATATGTAACTACAGTATACTTTGCTAGTACAGCTGATGGTGGATTTTTGTAAAAGTGTCGTGTTTCTCTGGAAACATTCTGTTCTACACTGTAGTTTGTAGTTTAACAACCTGGACATGAGTTTAATGGGGATCATATGTACAGTATAATCACCCATAAAAATGGTATATTATATAAATTATATATATATATATATATATATAGTAATTATTAACTAATAAATAATACACAAAAAGCAGGGATTGTATAAGTGTTCACTAGTGTTGCTGTTAAACCCCTAAAGGGTCGTGGTGAATTCTGAGCTCATCCCAGGAACACAGTGGAGGGAATACATCCTGGATGGGATGCTAATCTGTTACAGCACACCATGCACACATACTAGGGGTGTAATAATACAAAATTCAATACAATATGATGCTCTGGTGTATTGAGATATATACAGTATATATAGCTGAAATGAGCGTTGTCTGGATATGCGTCTTAGGTTTCTTATTTTTAGTTCATTCACCTTTATTCGATAATTAAAAAATGCTGTTCGTTAGACTGTAACTAATTTAAACATGACAAGTAAACATTAGCGCTCTGGCCAAGCTTTCACTGGTCTGATGTTCAGGGCTCTGTAGCCCTGTATGTTTTTTAATCCTGTGTTCGTCCCGTTGATTTCACAGAGGAGTGCATATTAGCACTTGTGGTATTAGCACTGGTGTATTTTATGTATATTTGGTGGATTCAGCAAACTGTACACTTTATACCATTGTAATTTCCGATTTTTTTAAAATCTATAGTGTGGATTCATATAGTTTTGCTATATTGATTAGTAAAGGATGGATGGACAGACGTAAAAAGTGTTTACACTTTGTGCATCTTTACAGTTTTTCAACTTTACTTTTGCTATCTTATAGTTGATCGGTTACATCTGATCGAATCTGAACGCCAACCCCTTGCTGTTCTTGGAATAGAGACCTGCTTTATATGCTCACCATGTGCTGAAGTTTTTGGGTTGTGATGTTTGGAATGGAGCGTGTTGTCTTGTTCTTGGAGCCTGTTTAACAAAGACAAGAAATATCACAAACAGAGAAGTGTGACTTGTGAAATTGTGCCGTGCTTTTATTTTAGCCTCAGTCAGACCTTTAGGTTAAGCTCTTTTGTCAAATATACACAATTCTGACAGTGTTTAAAGTCTAAGTGAATATTCAGCACAGCGAAAGAATGCATTTTAATGGTGCACACATTTACTGGTGGGTGCTCGGTGGTTCGCCTCACACCTCCAGGGTTCAATTCCCGCCCCTGCCATGTGTGTGTGTGCGGAGTTTGCATGTTCTCCCCGTGCTGCAGGGGTTTCCTCCCCCAATCCAAAGACATGCATGGTAGTCCAATTGGCCTGTCCACAGTGTCCGTAGTGTATGAATGGGTCTGTGTGTGGTGATGGATTTTCACACCATCCAGGGTGTCACCCTCCTTGTGCTCCATGCTTCCTGGGACAGACTCCAGGTTCCCCACAATCCTGAAGGATAAGCGGTAAAGAAGATGGATGGATGGGTGGATGGATGGATGGTCATATCTACTGGTGTCTGTGTTACATTTGTAGACTTCTGTCAATATACCATTAAAAGAGTAAGCATACTTTGATTGGTGGTTTATTGTTTAGTTTCCTGGATTGTGAAAGAATAAAAAATAAGATGTGTGATAAAGATGAGTAATATGACTATGAGTGTGCTTGAGAGTTCTGCAATTGTTCCTGGAAAGATAGAATCATTATCACAGAATATATGACCCAGCACTTCTTAAACCAACTTCCCGTAACACCTAGAGCTTAACACCATCACTGACACTTGCCTTAACCATGCACTTTCGTACCTTCCCTTACCACAGGCATTCAATTTATACAGATCATCCACTGTAGTGCTTCTCCATTAGGATTGCACTTTCTCCTCTCATTCTACTCAAACGCTGCAGCCTGGTGTGTTGTAAAAAAAAAATGCTCTTTCATTTCAGCACGGTTGGCTTTCGTAATGAAATGGGTGCTAATATATGATGACCGTGTGCTTTTGGGGCTTGTGAAGTGCTGACAGAACAGATGTGAACAGAAACACGTGAGCTATGGTGCGCAGGTGATTGATTATGCGTGTTGGTCTCTGCAGTCAATCCGCTACGAGGCGTGGCTCAGGATCTTGGATCGCTGAGGTGGACCTCTTTATTGTTGCAGATGTAGTTCAGTCTACACAATGCTCTCACTCAGAATTTTAGCCTTGCTAAGGAGGTTGGTGATTCTTTGGATTTGATTATTTGAGCGCCTGTACGTGGGAATACACTAGTGCATGATGAGAATCCTCTGTGCAGGGAGCTAAGAAGATCATAGAGGACGTCTGAGACGAAAGACAAGGACGTTAATGTTCATGATCTCAGGTGGGTGCTTAAATACAGAGGGCCCTGAATGAGGATGATGATCTTAGATCAGTTTTAGTGCAATTCTGATTGTTGCTTTGTGTGTGATCATTTAGTTTGAGACAATGACTCATTTGGAGCCTGTGTGGTAATCTCTGCTGATTTAAAAGGCAGGCTATGTGGAACAGAAGAGCTCCTTTGTCATTAGACTGCTGCATGAGAGGCCAGTGTTTGATGTACGGTGTCTCTCTCTGCCTGTCAACTCTCACTACAGTACATAGTAGGGCTGCACGATTGATTGATTTTTTGTGACAACATATTTTTATTGCATTTTTACATTCATTAAGTTTTCTCATGCCACAATATAACACACAAGTAGGTATGAGAAACCTTGAATCTGTCAATTATGACAGAATTTAGGAACATAGTGTGAGCCATGACAAATTAATTTACCTTCTGATAAACTAAATTTAATATTTTCACTTAATTTTACAGACTGTATGCAAAAAGCAACCGTTAACCTGTTCCACCTTATAAACAAATACAACAAAACAATACAAAGCAAAAATTCAATAAACATCAATGTTCAGTGTTTGAAGTCTGCTCCTCTTAAATATATTTAAAGCTACACTATTAGACATTTTCCACTGTCATGGTTCTGGGCTGGAGTCAGTTCTCGGACCGCTCTGTGTATATTGTGCATATATCTGAATAATCTCATATAGGATATGATTGGGTGAGTTCATTTACCCGGCAGTTGCTTTAGTTTAATGGTGTTCATTAGGGATGCTCCGATCAGGATTTTTACGACCAAAACCGATTCAGATACCAAACTTTTTTAATTTATGCTTTAATCAGGAGGTCTGTCATAAAGAGTTAAATGTAAGCTCTCTGCTCATGGTCACTGTTAATTGAATTAAAATAATAGCAATAAGGAATTCTTTTAATTGATAAATAAACAAGCATAAAATATTTATTTTTAAATATCTTAAAAACAATAGAGTCCAAATTAAAGTAGACTAACACAAAAATGATCCATATTAGGAAAAAGGCTAATAGCCTTCTATGGAAATAGCAAACTTATCTTAATGTCACATTGATATTAAATGCAACCCATAGTAATTAAACATATAATTTCTCATTTTATTTATATTTTATGAAGTTATTATAATATCTATTTTTTATATTAAATGATTTATTTATAACTCAGCACATTTTCTGTCTTTACATTTTAGTAGTTTTATTTTTGTTTGTTTATCAGTTTTATATCGGTTCCCCAGTACAGTGTCCATGTCTGCTGATATTTTTGGGGGGTTTAATCAAAATAGGGAAAGTGGAGTTGATTTTACGAGTGATATCTGGCAACCGTGAGTTTAAATGAAGTGAATAAGAGTTAGTGAAGGAGAGCTGCAGTGTACTGTATGTTTACATATGGAACAGTTGCTACTCATTATGATTGGTGAGGAATTATTTAATAAAGAAGTTTGAATTAAACCCACCTTGTAGCGTTAGCATTATTATTAATTACTCCACGTGAAGCTACTGTGTCTACACGAGCAGGTGCACGTTCAGGTCATTTTGCAGGATCAATAAAAGATGGCGGTTGTGAGCTCGGAGAGTTGAAGCAGATGTTCAGTGTTACTCTTCATCATAATGGCTTCTCTGCAGTATTTCCACACATCTGCGGTTGACTGAGGAGATGAAAAGCAGTGTGAAATTAACAGTTTCTCGGTGTAGATGTATTTTGGACTTCCTGTAGTCTTTATTCCGATTGTATTATACAACTCTGAACAGGTCACTCGCACCGGTGTGAACAAATATTTATTCACAGTTGCACAAAATACTTTTCAGTCGCAAATGCGAGTGAAACTGTGGCACTGTAGAGCCCTGAGTTTATCTGCAAAGTTTTTTCCCGTTTGGTGTGATGACGTTTAATGTCCCCTACAACCTTTGTAGTGCTATTTAACAAAGCGCTGGAGCTAAAATGCTAACTCCGTTTCAGGATTTTGGCACTACAAAAATACGTCATCCCTGTGCTTCTCTGAGGTGATTAGCTGTAGTGTAGGAAGCGCTTGATTTGATCTGTAGTGGACTTTTCTATTAGCGGAGGACGAACTTTAAACGTTTATATCGAAGTCGATCATGTTCACTTAATCGTGGGCAGTCAAAATCATAATCGCAATCGATATTCGATTAATTGTGCAGCCCTATTACATAGTATAGCCTGAACTGCTTGAGATAATAAAAAGTCATCCTTCTGCTCCTCCTCCTTTATGTCTTCACCCTGCTTTTCTAGCGGTCACACTATCTCCTAGAACAGGGGTGGGCAATTATTTTTTCCATGGGGCCACATGAGAAACAGAAAATATTGTGAAGGGCCGGACCAAAAGGCTGAACTCAATTCTGCATAATATTAATTGTATTTCTTTATAAAAAGCAGTAAATAGCACTGTTTTGACAAGCTGGTAAGCTTGATAAGACTTTATGTTATGATTAATCAATGGAAAAGTGAGGTTGCCTTACAAAAAATGTCATTTATTCAATCAAATTTCCCAAAACAATGGTAAACAAAATGTGCACATTTTTACCATTTGTGACTTATGATATTAGTGATCATTTTCAGTCACATTCACCCCAAAACACATTTTGAGTTTCATATACTGTTGGAAAGAGATTCTTAGCTTTCTAAAGAGATAACAACATTGTCTTTGTACTCCAAATATTAAGCAAGCTACATCACATTATAATAATGATTGTCACTGAACTGTAATTTTGAGAAAAAGGCCTCCAAAGAAAATAGTTGGTGCCTTTAAATGCCTATATTTGTAGTCTAACCACCTTATTTGGTGTTTTTCCGTTCTTTTTTCTTGTTCAATGAGAGAAATCTAGTCTCTGTTGGGCTTTAAAAAGTGCATCAAAGTCAGGCTGAATGTCTGAGGTGGAGGTGCGAAGCACAGCTGACAGATGAGCATCAGTGAGAGGATATATACCTGGATTTGGCAAACTTCATCATTGAGAATGTATGTTCACATATGTAGGTAGAGCCAAAGAAAACCAACATCTTCTGAGCATGTCTCCTCATGTTTGAAAAGTTATCCTCCTTGAGAGAAGAGTAAAAATCCAGAAGTGATCCTGACTTAAAATGCTCTGCTAGTACTGCATCAGACTGCAGGTCAGTGAGTGCCAGCTGAACATCACATGGTACATTATCCACACTGCAGGTAAACGGAGAGGAAATCAAGTGCATTTCATCCTCGATTGTTCTAAGATCTTTGAATCTTCTTTTGAAACGCAACATTTGCAGTGCTCCTAACATGGATGAGTACCTGTGGAGGTGATCAGCTGATGGTATGACTTCTTTCAGGGTTTGCATGTGAGTGAGAGTGTTGCTCTCCAGTTGGCTTGAAAGAAACTGCAACTTTCTCATAAAAGCCTTCACCAGGCTGTGCATTTCATAAACAAAAAGGCCCTTGCCTTGCAGTTTAGTGTTTAGTTCATTCATCAGTGCAGTCACAGGTCGCACGGTGGATTAGTGGTTAGCACGTCCGCCTCACACCTCCAGGGTCCGGGGCTCGAGTCCCGCCGGGGCCATGTGTGTGCAGAGTTTGCATGTTCTCCCCATGCGTCTGCGATTTCCTCCAGGTGCTCCAGTTTCCTCCCCCAGTCCAAAGACATTCATGGTAAGCTGATTGGCATGTCTAAAGTGTTCGTAGTGTATGAATGGGTGTGTGAGTGTGTATGTGATTGTGCCCTGTGATGGACTGGCACCCTGTCCAGGGTGTACCCCGCCTTGTGCCCGATGTCTCCTGGGATAGGCTCCAGGTTCCCCGTGACCCTGATAAAGGAGTAAGTGGTAGAGGATGGATGGTTGGATGGATCAGTGCAGTCACATCAACAGCAAATGTAAAATCTGCCATCCAGTCCTCATCTGAGAGCTCTGGGATGCTCACAAAACTCTCGAATCTCTGCTTTCAGGTCCCAGACTCTTTTTAGCATTTTGCCCAGGCTGAGCCATCTGACAGCAGTGTGGTAGCCGATGTCACTATGTTCAGTCTCATGCTCCTCCAAAAGTAAAACAAATGTCTGTGATTCAATGCTCGTGGCCTGATGAAGTTAACTATTTTAGTTACATCATCAATGACATGGTTAATTTTTAGCACTGACTTGCACAAGACATGCTGATGTATAATACAATGCAAAATTACCAATTTCTGATCTGCGTCAATTTCAGTCTCTTTATCTTGCATACGTTTCAAAAGTCTGATATTTTTCCCTGTTAGATTTGGACAACCATCCGTTGTGACTCCAGTCAGCCTTTCCCATTTCAGTTCCAGCGTCTCCATGCATGTATTTACCTCCGTGAAAAGATCGCTCCCTGTCATCGTCCCTTTTATTGGCCGCATTGCTGCCAGCTCCTCCGTAATCATGAAGTCCGATATCCCACAGACAAATACGACTAACTGGGCGGTGTCACGGACATCAACGCTCTGTGCCAAGGAGAAAAAGTCAAAACTTCCCACCTCACGTTGCAGCTGAAGCTCCAAATTCCCCGCAATGTCCTCGATCCTTATAGTCACAGTTTGCCTGGACAGCAGGACTTTCTCAAATGCTCCTTTTTTTCAGGGCATATTAGTGCTGCAGAGTCCACCAAGCACTCTTTGACAAACTCCCCCTCCGAGAATGGCTTACTGTTTTTATCGATTTTGTGGGATATCACAAAGCTGGTCTTGGTTGCTGCATCCCTGGATGTGTGAACCTTGGTAAAAAAGCCTTGCTGCTGTTGTAGCTTAGCTAGCAAAGCTTCCGATGTGCACACCCTTTCAGCATCAGTCAAGTTTTTGTATATCTCTGCGTGTTTAGTCTCAAAATGCCGACTCCAATTGTAATCCTTATACATGGCGATCTGCTCTCCGCAAACTAAACACACGGCTTTACCTCCGACTTCAGTAAATAAATACTTAGCAGTCCATTTATTTTTGAAAACCCTGCATTCGACATCTACCTATCTTTTTTTAGCATGAGCGAATATTTTTGAGGGCTAAAATCGCCTTGTGACGTGCTTGTGTAGATTCAATCATGTGCACGTATTGATTTACTTATTGTGTCATTATGCACATGAATAAAAAACAATTTAAAAATAAAAGCAATGCATCTATAATCCATGCATGAGGTAAAATTGGGAAATATGTTTATTTTGTAAACATTACAAACTTTACGCGGACCGGTCAAAATCAACCAAATGTGGCCTGTAGGGCCATACATTGCCCAGGTCTGTCCTAGAACCTGAGGTACCAGCCTCATCCCTCCCACAATCAGGGGTCATGTTGTAGCCAGAGGTCACTGGTTCACATTCTACTAAAATTCTGTGGGTTACATGTCAATGTCAATGTCTTGTAAGTAAATGTAGGTAAATCGGGCTAACATACAGTAACCATTCAGCTTTGTCATTCTCCCTTCACAGGAAGCAAGCACGAGGACGGCACCCAAAGCGACTCAGAGAATGGCCTTGGTCTGCGTTTTGGCAGCCGACGCCACGCTGCTCTAGAGGAGCACTTAAAGGCAGCTGGCCTCACACGTGCAAAAGTCACCGGGGCAGAGGGCTCGGGCTCCTCCAGCCGCACCGCCTTCACCATCGAGTTCTTCGACGAGGAGAACCCACGCAAACGCCGCTCATACTCCTTCTCCCAGACTGCACCACTTTTGGGAGCTATGGCAGGAGAGGGACTGTGTCCGGCACCACCCTCCCATCCTAAAGGCACATCATCAGCACTGGCGACAGTGGCACCTACAGCAGCACGGTTGCTGCAGAAGAAAAGGTCAGAGGACAAGATGTCGGTTCCCGGAGATGAGACACAGAAGCAGGACGACGAGCAGAGCGACAAAGGCACCTACACTATTGAGCTGGAGAACCACAACCCTGAAGAGGAGGAGGCGCGCCGCATGATTGATAAAGTAATTACTGAGTTTTCATTTTGTTTCAACATTCTACGCGCCCCCGACCTGTGTGCTTCAGGGGGTTTCATATGGGTACTCCGGTTTCCTCCCGCAGTCCAAAGACACACATTGTAGGCCAAATTGTCCATAGTATGTGAATGTGTGTGCGATTGTGTCCTGCGATGGCTGTCCAGGGTGTCCCCTGCCTTGTGCCCCGAGTTCCCTGGGATAGGCTCCAGGCTTCTCCATGACCCTGTGTAGGATAAGCGGTATCATGGTCAAGACCCTGATCCAGCATTAGTATTTCAGCAGAATGAACGGACTACTAGAACAAACACTGCAACAGAGCCAATAAACAAATAAAAAAAGATCCACAGTTCGACTCACAGATTTTGCAGCAGTTCCTATGTTCATCCAATTACATACATTACAGTTTTATGTCAATTATTTAGCCAGAGATTGTCTACTAATTTCTGTAACATTAGCTCTGAAAGATTTTCCCTCTCTGGTCTTATTAGCAAACTAAAGACATGACTTAATTATAATTTTTTTTAATCGACAAAGATAACAATGTTTAAAGAAGTATGCGTTCATACAGTGTATGGCACTAGTCAAAAGTATTAACATGAAAAGCGCTAATCTGAAACAAAACATAACCATTTCAAAATGTCTGATTTATACCCATTCACTAATGTTTATGTTTAAACATTAAAAAGTATGTTCTTGCTATTCAGTAATGCTATTTACTCGTCCAGATCTTCATAAGCAAGGAATTTTATGCAGTGTTTATGCAATTTTTTTTTCCCCCTGCTCTGGGGGAATCCTTGAAGGGTCTATGAGAGTCTTCATATCCGTATTGTTTTATGTGTCTTTCTACAAATGGAAGGTGACTGAATGTGTAAACATGTGGAGGTAGTCACTGTCACAACACCTCTATTGAAAGTCACTTCTGAATCATTAAAAGCCAAGTCAACCGATCTCTCACTGTGCCGCAGTGCAGCCCTTGTGCACTTGGTTTAAATTGTGATGATTGTGTAAAAGCTTTCAGGATGGGTTAATAGGCAATTCTCAGGCAGTTTATGATGTTATGATTTTGATAAGAGTACAGGTCAAGAGATCAGGATCAAGGCAAGTTGCCCTTCTCTTCTTCCCATGATCGTATATGATCTTACTTAAGTGCCGTGTGTATTGTGTGTTGTCCCTGGAGTTCTGTTTGCACAGCGAGTGTTTCTGTGAATCTATATCTAATGTGTTACTAATGCTTTTCTGTAGCTAACCGTCCAGTTCTTCCATTATTTGATTTACCTTAAGCGAGTTATTAAGCCCTCGACTTGACTGCAGTAGCTACATGCTATTCTCATAGTGGCAAATTTAATTTGTAACAGAAAAAAAACAACTCGGCACAATAATCAAATCAAGAAGTTAAATTGTCTCTTCAGGGCTGTCCCTGTTGAAAAATAAAAAATGTGTAAATGAATGGTATTAAATAAATTGCATATGAATGTTGTTAACGTTATCAAGAGCCTTTTATTCGGTTTTTGAGGTGAGCAGCTTTACTAATTAACACCCGCTTTTTCTTGCCTCAGATGTTTCAGGACTTTTTTCCCACTGCTGCTAACGAATCACGGCTTTGGGACATGCGTTGTGCAGTCGCTCTGTTTTGAACCATATGTTTCCCCACTCAGGTGTCAGTGTCTCGTGGCTTTGTACAGAGTGAAGGAGCCATTATTCCTCATGCTCTTCTGTCATCTATTGTGTAGGTGTTCGGGGTGGAGAACCCTAAGGATCCTGGTTGCCCAGTGCAACAGAAAACTAAGGACAGTAAGAAG
>JAFFST010055667.1:24751-36485 GCA_022414735.1 Noturus placidus
CACACACACACACACACTCACACACAAACTCCAATCCTGAATGAAACAAGGTTTGCAGGACTAATGTAAGGCATTTTATATTAATGGATAGCACACATATAATATTATTATAATATCATGACTGTGGGTATTAGTGATTATTCTATTCATTCTACTATTAAGATTAAGTTTATTATAAAGATTACATTAATAAGCCAACAAATCATCTGTGGCCATATCAGCTAAATAAATGGCCGTGTGATTAAACCTTGTGTCAGTGGGAATGGAGATGATACATTTGAACCATTTGTGACTTTGTTGTTCTTCTCATCTTCGAACAACACAGGTCTCACTGCTGCTGTGTATAATACTGACAAGAATCTTGATCTCAAATAATGACAAGAGATTTTTGAACTCTCTCTCTCTCTCTCACACACATGCTTTCATTAGAACCTTGTTAATTTTGTAGTATATCGCATGTTCAGTATGCAGTATGCTATAATTTCACTCAGCTTCTTGCAATAGATCAACTATGATTTGCTGGTGCTGTAGCATATTTAGAAGTCTAGCCAGCTGGTATAGCCTCTGGTCCACACAATAACCACAAGTTCTTGTGTGTCTGCAGCCAGCAGCAGGTGGCGGCGACTTAATACAGAATATGGCTCCACCTCTGAGGACGAGTTTGGCTCAACCAGGAACTCCCCCAAAGCCGGGCGTCTGAGGCCAGGCGCTGCTTTGCGTACCAGTAGACTGAGCAACGCGGGCACAGTGACAACAAGCCCGGGCAGCATCACCGTCAAACACAGGATGAGGGAGCAGGAGGAGTACATCAGAGACTGGACAGCCCACAGCGAAGAGATAGCCAGGTACTGATCAACTCCGTGTTTCTCAGACTCACTAACACACTCATACAAGCACACTCCATAACCGCCTACAAAGAAATACACCTTTTCCTATTAAAGGAGAAAAGAGTACACCCTATACTGAGTGGACCATCACAATCACTGTGAATTAGGCAGGTTTAAATGTGGCCGCTTCACTTCAATACTCAGGTGTAAACTTTCACTTCACAATAATACTTAGCTTTCTAGTCACAGATGTCTTTGTCCAGTCCATTCTAATACTGCTTAGAGGTTGGAGGAGTCTGAGAGGATTGTAACACAGAGACACAATGACTTGCTGTGCAATGTGATCGCAGAGCAGTCTATCTGTTTATTCTCTCCACTCAGTCTCTCTTACACACCATTCCTTTCCTCTTGCTCTCTTTCTCAAACACAGGTTTATCCAAAAAAGAATAATCTTTGTTAAATATACATGTGTAACAATTATTGGCACCCTTTTAGTCAATACTTTGTGCTAGATCCCTTTACCAAGATAACAGCTCTGAGCCTTCTCCTATAATGCCTGATGAGGTAGGAGAATACTTGGTAAGGAATGTGAGACTGGGTGCACGGTGGCTTAGTGGTTAGCACGTTCGCCTCACAACTCCAGGGTTCGAGTCCCACCAGGGCCATCTGTGTGCGGAGCTTTGCATGTTCTCCTCGTGCTGCGAGGGTTTCCTCCAGGTACTCCGGTTCAGTCCCCCATTCCATGCTGATTGGCGTGTCTAAAGTGTTCGTAGTGTATGAATGGTGTGTGAGTGTGTATGTGATTGTGCCCTGCGATGGACAGGCACCCTGTCCAGGGTGTACCCCGCCTTGTGCCCGATGCTCCCTGGGATAGGCTCCAGGTTCCCCGTGACCCTTATAAAAGGAGTAAGTGGTAGAAGATGGAATGATGGATGGAATTCAAGACCATTCCTCCATACAGAATCTCTACAGAGCCTCCAGATCTGACCATAGAACCCGATCCCATTTGAAGTTGCAGTAGTGTCTGGCAAACTGAAGACACCCGAGTTTGTTTTTGGATGAGAGTAGAAGTTTTTTCTTCAAACCCTTCCAAACAACTTGTGGTGATGTAGGTGACCTTCGGATTGTAGTTTTGGAGACTTTCTGACCCCAAGACACAACTAACTTCTGCAATTTTCTAGCTGTGATCCTTGGAGATGTTTTGGCCACTCGAACTATCCTCTTACATTTACATTTACATTTATTCATTTAGCAGACGTTTTAACCAAAGCGACTTACAAATGTACACTCACACACCAATGGTAGCAGAGCTGCCATGCAAGGTGCTAGTTTGCCATTGGGGGCAATTTAGGGTTCAGTGTCTTGCCCAAGGACACTTCGGCATGGGATCACCCGGGCCGGGATTCGAACCACCAACCCCACGATTAGTGGATTAGTGGACAACCCACTCTACCGACTGAGCCACAGCCGCCTCTTCACAATACATTGAGACAATACAGACACGCATCCAATTCCAGGTTGCTTCATACCATTTCCAGTTGACTATAACCTCTTAATTATTGCCCTGATGGTGGAAATGGGCATTGTCAATCATTGTGCTATTTTCTTATAGCCACTTCTCATTTTGTGAAGCTCAACAACCTTTTGCAGCACATCACAGCTATATTTCTTGGTCTTACCCAATGTTATGAATGACTAAGGAAATTTGGCGTATGTGTTCACTCATATTTATACCCCTGTGAGACAGGAAGTAATGGTTGAACAATTTCCTGTTCCTAGTCACCCAGATGTACTAAAGAAAATTACAAATATCAATGGGAATACACTTGAAATATATTTTTCTCATGTGAATTTATAGGGGTACCAATAATTGTTACACACCTATATTTAACAAAGATTTTTTTGATAAACCTGTGTTGTGTTTGCAATTGTTTGATATCCATGAGAGCAGAGTATTTTTGTGAATTTGTAATGTGAAGTTTTATTTGTTCTCATTATGTCAAAAACTCAGCAGGTCGGTGTGACCCGTACTTGAGGGAACTGCATATGGAGTTGCATATGAGAATAAAGTGTATATAATGCATGTCTAATGATGTACAATTATGTTTATTTGTATCATTGGCTTTATGTGTTTTGATTTTCCACTGGTTTTGTGAGCATGCTGTGCAGGGCCTACCTTGTGTGAATTTTGTGCCTTGTTTTGCATGTTTATGACCTTCCCTAGTTTTGAGCACCCCTCTGATGGTTAACAGGTTATTCCCCTGTGTGCGCAGGATCAGTCAGGACCTGGCCAAGGATCTGGCCATTCTCGCTCGGGAGATCCATGACGTGGCCGGCGAGATCGACTCGGTCAGCTCCTCCGGCACAGCACCAAGCACCACGGTGAGCACGGCGGCCACAACGCCCGGCTCTGCCATCGACACCAGGGAGGAGGTACAGCCCACTTCCTTAGAGAACTTGCACCACACCACCAGCTTAAAGTCTAAAATAAGGGGTTTCAAATGGGCTTTCCATTAAATGTTGTGGTATTGCTCATAAAAGCCTGTAAACATGTAGCTTTCATTCCCTGTTAGCCACAGAGACTTCCCACTCTATCCCACCTACCATCAGGATAGCAATCAGGAGCGTTTTATATTATATAACATTACAGAGCAGAGCAGCAGTAACACTGACCTCCATTCTTCATCACTTCACCCTTTCATTTCATTGCTTGTAGTTGGTAGACCGAGTTTTTGATGAAAGTTTGAACTTTCGGAAGATCCCCCATGTGGTGCAGACCAAGACTCCAGAGATGAACGGCCGGCCGGTTGAGCTGCGACCTCGAGCCCCGGACAGTCTGGATCCCCAGAATGCATTGCGCAGACGCACATGGAACCGAGATGAGGTCAGACCGGTATGAACCTAATAACCTACACCACTGCACCATATGCTTGCTGAAACTTACACTCGTACATGTTCAATGTGTGTGAAGATAGATGAACTGCTGTAAGTATAATAATATTCACTTCGCATATGCAGCATTTAGGGGGGTGGCTTAGTGGTTAGCACGTTTGTCTCGCACATCCGGGGTTGGGGACTCTATTCTCGCCTTCGCCCTGTGTGTGCACCGAGTTTGCATGTTCTCCCCATGCTTCGGGGGTTTCTTCCAGTTTCTCCGGTTTCCTCCCCCAGTCCAAAGACATACATTGTATGCTGATCGGCATGTCTAAATTGTCTGTAGTGTGTGATTGTGCCCTGCGATGGCTTGGTCTACTGTCCAGGGTGTCCCCCACCTTGTGCCCCGAGTCCCCCCTGGGTTCCCCACGACTGTGTGTAGGGTAAGCGGTACAGAAAATGGGTGGATAGATGGATGCAGTCCATTTGAATCGAGACCTAGTGCCTTGATTCTCCCTGTGTGCAGTTCATTTAGACAGGGAGAGTGAAAATGCAGCAATCACACTCGGGTTCAGACTAAAACAACATGTCCAAGACTGTCTGATTGTCTGGTTCCAATCAGACTCAGTTCAATTACACTGAGAAAACGATTTAACCCTGAATCGACCCAACTGCAGGAAATGAACCAGATATGCTGTATATTTTGGGTTGTGGTATGATTTTTTTTGTTGTTGAGTTAAGAACTAGAGTTAAAAGCTACAGGAAATTCCACGTGTTTTGGCCATATGTACTGATTTAAAAAAAAAGAGAAAAAGGCTAAATAAATGGTGGATACAATATACAAATATTTTTGATCATTTACTATTGATCATTTACTATTAGCTCAGACTCTGTGTGCTCCATGTTTCTTCATTTTATGGTTTACACGCACATATTTTGAAGGTTTATTTATCTTTTTCCATCACTGTATTTCAGACCAATGAATGAAAGAGTTTTACAAGTATCTTCTTCATCCGTACACACCCCTTTTGGTTTGTTTAAGTGTGAAACCAGACCAAAATGGAAATGATTCAAAAGGATGCATTTTGCTCTGAATTGGAAAATTAATTTTAGGTGAAGAAATGCCCTTAGTTTCATTCTAATTTGATTGCTGATCTCATTAATTTCCAATCTGATGTGTTTTTTTATTTGCACTTTTGTATTATACCATATTTTCACATTACGAATGTTAGACCCATCCACACAGTGTGTAAATGTTAGTCATTTTAAATGTGATTTAAATGTCATTTTAAAAGTAATCTTTCAATGTGTAGCTTGTGCGCGGACATACACGTACTTCCTCAAACTAATCTACACACTGGAGTGTAGTTGCATTTTTATGTTTGAAATGCTTACAGTCCAGTCGTCTGATCTTGTAGGCGGTGCTAGACAGCTTGCTGCTGACATCCGTCTCTCAGCTGTCCTCCAAAATCCGCCAGTCTGTGGACAAAACAGCAGGCAAAATCAAGTCAGTGCTAGAAGCATTCACACTCGTCATTACAAAGTACAAAACACAGAAATGTCAGTTATTTTACTGAAGAATAATATTTGTGTTCCCATCATCAAGGATTTTGTTCAAGGACAAGGACAGGAACTGGGACGACATTGAGAGCAAACTGAGCTCAGAGAGTGATATACCACTTCTCAAAACCACTAACAAGGTGTGTTCAATAACACAATCAGTATCTTTATAAGCACGTGAAAGCACCAGTCTGAGATATTTGATCAGATCTCCAGAATACCATTTAATACTGTGTAATATTATTATTACTACTAATAATGCTGTTATTTTTCATAGGAAATCTCAACAATCCTAACAGAGCTGAAGAGGGTGGAAAAGCAAATCCAAGGTGAGGTTGAAAGGAGTGCTGTTTCGAAACGTTTGACCTACTTCATCCTTTTCTGTTGAGATATTTACATGAGCCTTACAAGTATAATGTATATACCATATTAAGTATGACATGATATCCATTAAAGAGTTAAGCTAAAGTGTCACTGCCCCCTCTAGTGGCCAGCTACAGTACCATTTATAACCCCACCCAGACCTATATAAATGAATATAAATGAATACTAGATCCTAGTCATTTCAAGTAACGAGTTTAATTGTGTTTTGTTGGTTCAAGAAAGACAGGGGATTTATGTCAGTGTCTTTTCCACTATATTTCTCAATGATATGTGTCTTATGGCCTCACAGCTTCAGGGTTCTCGGTTTGATTTTGAGCTCTCTGTGCACGTTCTCTCGGTGTCCCACCTCTGTGTGCATATATATGTGTGTGTGTGTGTGTGTGTGTGTGTGTGTGTGCGCATGGTGCTCTACAATGGATTACCATCTCATCCAGGGTGTATTCCTGCTTTACGCCCAGTGTTGCAGAGTTAGGCCCCAGATCAGCTGTGACCCTGACCGGCATAAATGGTTCTTGTAAATGAATGATGTATGTATTATAGAAGTTTGGTGTTTTGATCAGGCATAGGTTTAATTGACACAGCACAGCTCTATTATTTGGTAGTGGTATTGGTATATTCATTGCATGTGTGTAGTTGTATAGTTTCAAAATGGAGCCTGAAAGTGCAGAGTATAGTGTTAATGTGGGCGTGGCTAATCCTCTCGTACCAACTAGGTGACACTCCTGTTGTTGTTAGGGCTGCTGTGGCTCAGTCGGTAGAGCGGGTTGTCCACTAATCCACTAATCGTAGGGTTGACGGTTCGAATCCCGGCCCGGGTGATCCCATGCCGAAGTGTCCTTGGGCAAGACACTGAACCCTAAGTTGCCCCCAATGGCAAGCTAGCACCTTTCATGGCAGCTCAGCTACCATCGGTGTGTGAGTGTGCTCTCATTAGTAAGTCGCTTTGGATAAAAGCGTCTAGTAAATGTTTTCTATTGTTATTATTCTGTAGTATTTATATGTACAGTTGAGGTCATAAGTTCACATAGGAAACTTGGATGATCAAAGACTTGGAGGATTTTTCTGAAGAACAGTAGGCAGTTTAACCGCTCAGGACAAACAAGAGCTCACACACAACTCTCACAAAACATAAACGCAGTCAGCTATAAGCTTTTGAACGGGTTCATTTGTGTAAATTCAGGTATCGTTGTGTCTGGTGGACTAGGTGTAAACATATGCTTATTCAGGGAAGCACTGAATAATAAAAAAAATAAAAAATTCTTAACATTTTGCAGATTTTGCAAGGTATATGTAATCTTATGACCTCAACTGTATAATATTACACATCTCTCTCTCTCTCTCTCATATATATATATATATATATATATATATATATATATATATATATATATATATATATATATATAATAATTTGCTGCAGATTTAAAAATTTATTCTGAAAGATGACCTACTGCATACTTACACACAAAGCACTTCTTTTGATCAGTTAGTGTAACTTTATTCTGTAAACATATCCATAATAAGTATGGATGAGACTCTACAGAGACACACCCTCCTTCCCTGCTGCACAAGCTTTTGTTCTAGTTTGTACTGTACACCTAATTAACTTTTGGCTTCACAGCAGCACACTGGGAATGAGTTTTAATGTAGTATTGGTATTTAATATAAGTATGCTTATGTACTTGGGGTATATATTTAAGACTACTCTTTTTGTCTGTTCTGTAGCCATAAATATCATGGTAGACCCAGATGGAACCCTCGATGCTCTTACCAGTCTAGCCCTGGCGAGTCCGGTCAAACCCAAACCCAAGGTCAGCAATGGAGCCTCCAAACCCTCCTCCACCATCTCCCCTAATCGAGAGCTCCCCAGCTCTGGACTGAGCCGTCCGCAAGCCAGTGGAGAGGCGAGCGCCATTACTAACAAGTGAAGGACAGGAACCCTCAGAATTGAACAAACTGCACCTCTAATACTTAAATCTCTCTGAACTGATAGACCTTTACCTGTACATACTGTCTGTACCCCTCCCTTCCTGCACTCTATTGGAATGTCCACCTTTCTCCATGTGAAGTTGCTGAACGTCACACCTGCGGATTTGGACAGTGATATACAGCGCAGCTCCATAAGCACACAGCTGCTGGTGAAGAAGAGGTGAAAGGCTGTTGATCGAAGGCTTGTTATTGCTGGACTTCTTCCTCATGATCTGTGTGTCTGATGTTAGAACCAACTGCTTGTGTGTGCTGCAGTCCCATCCAGGCATGAAGCAAGTGGACTTCGACAACTTCGACAAAAACAATGCAGAGTGTCTGTCTTCTCTCCTCCATAAGCATTCTCTTCAGCGAATAGTAACTTCTTACAAAGCGACTTTAGTGTCAGAAATGAGATTGTGTTGGTTTAAAAGATAACCTTTTACGAAGTGTTAAAGATTACGAAGTTAAACATGAACCAGCTTACCAAAGTAAGTCCAATTCTATGTGTGCACTCAACAACTGTAAATTCAATCCAGTTTATTCAACTGAAGAAATCTGATTTCTTGATTACCCAAAGTGCATTTACACCATTAAATTTAGCATAGGTCAGCTCAGTGATTTTGGCGCCAGTAAACAGAACATTTACTGAATTACTCAATTTTCATGCACTGATTTATTATTATTTTTTGGTAACTTTTTAGACTAAAGGATAAGTAGCAAACCTGGTAGAAGGTTAAAAATGTCAATAAAAAAAAATAAATATAATAAATCAGCAAACGTCTGATATTTAGCCATCGTTTTATTTTCGCTCACATTGGAAAGAGGCTTTTGGAAAATATGCAGTATTACACAACGTATTAGTGAAATCCAACGTGGTTATGTGTTGCACATCTCTCATTCGCTAAGATCTCTGTGCTTTGTGCTACTGTGACCTGAGCCTTAGATCAAACAGCCTTTAACGCAAGGCTCACTCACATTCCGGATACGTTACGGTCAGTCGAACGTGTTACGTTTTTAAGCTCATTACACTAACGTTCTCTAATCAGAGTATGCAATTACAGGAGATTAGATACGCACCAGTGAGTGTTGGGTAGTTTGTCAGCATTTTCAAAAATCTCCGAATGCTCATTAGTCATGTCTTCCCTGAAGGTATCCAAGCATATGGTGTATGTACTGTATTGTCTTACTCTCCTGTCATCGCTTGCTGCTCGGCTGTATTTCTGTTCCTGGGGAAGGGTGGGAGATGAGCTAACTCAGCCTTTCATTGCGAATCTGTGTGTCATAGAGAGAGAGGTAGAGAGAGAGTAGTGCGACTGTATTTAGGAACAGAAACAATAGTGAAGTTAGGTACAGGACTTTTTTTTTGTTGTTGATAAATGTATCAGCGAAGTGCCCACTGTGAAAAATCTAGTGCATGGGCAGTTTTAGGAATGAAAATCCTAATGTAGCGTACACAAGTGTTACTTTAAGTTTCCTGGACTCCTGTAAGTTAATGTTATGTGTGTTAAAGCCATACTGGGCGTAAAAGGACATCATAATCATATCTGTACATCATACTGCTCTCATAACAGGTTGTATTTTCAGTGGGACGATCCTCCCACCCTCTAAACATAATCTATAATTTTTTTTTTAAATAGTATTATCATTTATAATACTATAAATAGTGAATTGTACATGACGGGGAACAGAAAACATGCTTGGTACAGTTTTGTTTGTTTCAGTTTACACTTATCTGTAAAATACAGTTTTTGTTATTTTTCCTTGTTTTTGATAAATGTGTATTTATTTTTGTTTACATTTTTTTTGTTGTTTGTTTAATGCCTTGAATGTTTTGCAGCACATTTTTTTTGCTGGTGTTTCAGTTTTGTTTTTGTATGGAATCTTTTCAGTGCCCTCAATAAAGTAGAAAATATTCCTGGACCCTAATTAAGCATAATTGTTTGCGTATATATCCTGCATTTCAATAAAGTCCTTGATCTAAATCATGGCTGAAACTTTTTCACAAGAAAGACTTTCATAAGCATTTGACATCTGTTTGCCAAAATCATTCCTTTAAAAATGGTTCCTTTTGGTTTATTTATTATATATTAAAAATAAATAAAATGAGTTTAATTTCCTCCTAAAAACATCTATTTTCTAAAATAAATTGCTTCCAGTTTCTAGAAACATTTGGACAAATATGAGTTTGCACGGATATTAAATTCCCTCATCATCATGTAGAAAACTAGAGTGCTTTCAACACAACACTGAAAGGCCATTGTTAATCTTTAAAAGTCAGGTAATGTTTCTAAAAATACATTATAAGATAATACTAAAGCACAACCAGGGCCATAATACAATCCATACAGGATTTCACAGAGTTGCTTGAATTTACACCGATCATCCTGTTCAAAAGTTTATATCCCCTGGATCTTAATGTATTGTGTTTCTTTCTTGAGCATCAGTGAATGTTTGCACTTCATGTAATAGTTGTGTACCAGTCCCTCAGTTGTCCTCAGTGTGAAAAGATGGATCTCGAAATCATATAGGCACTACTGGAAAGGGGTCAAATATGCAGAAGATGCTGGAAAAGTAAAGAAAGTACAGGACCTGGAGGATTCAGAAAATCCAGGTATACACAGTATAAAGAATCAAGCGTATGTAAACTTTTGAACTGGTTCATTTGTGTACATTCAGTTATTATATTGGAGACTATATGTAAACATCTCTTATGTAAAATTGTTTATTCAGGGTAGGACTAAATAAAAAACAAAATGCAATTTTAATGATTCCTCTTTTTATTATTATTAACACTTTGCAGATTCTACAAGGGGTGTGTATATTTATGAGCACAACTGTATTTTCTCCAGGACAGGCTTTACCAAAATGAACTTTGGGGGTGTCAATCATTTTTAAAACTGCTCTGCAACAAAACCAATTACTCAGTAAAAGATTTTATGTTTGAAATTTTAATGTGCTAAAATTAAACCTATACAGCTTCCCCATATGATCAAACTAAAATATATTCCCTATTGTACATCACTAATCTTATATATTAATTTGCACTCAATTTGATGAAGGGTGCCAAGAGTACAGGAGATTTCATGAAATCTGTCATTTATAAATAGTAAGACAGAGTACGATTTTATACAATTATTAGCTGCATTTTTACATGTGCAATTATTAAATGGCTAAATCTTTCAGAAAATAATTTAAAAACACTGTATTACAAACTGTCAAAGCACCGTCTCTGGAGTCTGCTTCAGCTACTCACTACATGTTTATATGGAACAGTGTCAAACATTTAAAAAAAAAAAAAAGAGAACTGTAGTAATAGCCTACATTAATGTTGAGGTTTTAGGATGTGTATCTGCAGCTCTAGGACTCCAGGGTCAAGCCTTTCCATGACTTTGCCAGTTCTCGCTTATACTGCTCCAGCTCCTTCAAAGACAATGCAAAGGGGACAATGCCTGATATGCAACATACATTCTTCACTAAGTTTCTCTTTCACCTTACCTTCTCACATTTTTGAGGATTAATGAACTCATGAAAGGGTTTCAAACAAAAACTCCATAAATAGGACCTGACTGAAACACTTAATAAAAACACACATACAGTGCACTTTGACACACTGTCCATTGCTCCATGTGACCACCATTATTTTCCAGCACTGCCTTAACCCTCTTGCGCATGGAGTTTACCAGAGCTTCACAGGTTGCCACTGCAGTCCTCTTCCACTCCTCCATGATGACATCACGGAGCTGGTGGATGTTAGAGACCTTGTGCTCCTCCACCTTCCGTTTGAGGATGCCCCACAGATGCTCAATAGGGTTTAGGTCCGGAGTCATGCTTGGCCAGTCCATCACATTCACCCTCAGCTTCTTTAGCAAGGCAGTGGTCGTCTTGGAGGTGTGTTTGGGGTCATTATCATGCTGGAATACTCATACTGATCATGCTCTGCTTCAGTATGTCACTGTACATGTTGGCATTAATGGTTCCCTCAATGAACACAAAATATTGACACTTTGGGCCCAATTTGGACATTTTCCCTTAGGGGTGTACTCACTTTTGTTGCCAGTGGTTTAGACATTAATGTCTGTGTGTTGAGTTATTTTGAGGGGACAGCAAATTTACACTGTTAC